>MVAI01000254.1:0-23493 GCA_014825565.1 Phaffia tasmanica | reverse complement strand
TATATATATATGATTAAAAATGAAAACACAGGAAGCAGAAGATCAGGTTCGGACCGAGATTTTGTATTGATCTGAAACAAAAAGGATGAAACACTTACCCAGACTGTTGACCTCCCGGAGGACCGGAAGGAGGCGCGTACTGCTGTTGCTGTTGCTGAGGAGGAGCACCGTAAGATGGAGCAGCCCCTCCAGGAGCGGCAGCTTGAGCGGCGTTGGCGGCAGCGAGTTTTGAAGCAAGTCCTGTAGAAACAGCGTGTCTTTTGATCAACATATTTGTTTAAATTGGGAACAAAGAATGTATAGACACGCACCCATGGTAGATTTGGATAAACTTAATAAGTAATAAGTGAAGAGATGATGGTAGTGATGATGAAGGTGAAAACAGTGAAGATGGTGAAGAGGGGAAGACTAAAAGAGATGGCGATGCAATTGGGCAATACCGGGTTTGGGTGAAAAGCGATGCAGAGACTTCATCGATCTTGCCAAGCCGACCGATGACGCGAACACTACCCAGCCGAACCTTCCTGTAGTTCAGCTCTGTTCTCAATCTCTAAATATTTTGAAGTTTGAGCATCCTCTTTAAGAACCAGTCAGACTCATATGACGGATACACCAACCACTGCGACGTTGATTTTATTGAGCTACACTCCCTCATGTTGCCCTTGATAGGTATATTATTTGTATGATTTTAAATGTCGACCATTATCCAATAGGTTTAACTGGATCGGCCATAGCATATGATTCTGAGCCCATAAGGTCGAAATTTTATAGATTACTGAAAAAAATCTCCAGAAACATCAGAAATCGATAGGGTGCTGTGCTGAGATACAGAGAAGGGGAAAGAATTAGTTAAAGAATAGGTTACCTCCTGTTCGGATCTGCATTCTCAGGTATACACCATGATCTCACCTTGACGCATTTGACTGCATAGGAGGAACGAATTTGATCAAGACATCAAGAATGATAAGGACCCTTTCGCTCAGTACGCCGGCCAGTATGCTGAATGTTTTATGAGGCGCAATCCGTGTTTGTTCCTGACCATGGCTTATTTCTCTCAAATACATTCTGATACACATACTCCTTGCAAAAGTTGGGGACAGAATGAAAAGATGAGGATATGGACTCGATGTCCACAACCACGTGTTATTCATGAATCCGAGTCTGAGAGCCTTGATGATCTACAAGAACAATGGTGACGGCATATATTCCCCGCCTCATAGATGAACACCAAACAGATGCTATAGTATCGTCTAATGTACAATCACCTCGATTTGATAATATTGAGGACTGAATGATTGGGAAACGATCTGACTCAAAAGATAGACTAGAGCCTCGCTTGCTCCTCAGGTTTGTGATGGTTTTGCGGTTTCTTTAACCCAAACATTCGTTCTGCCCTGGCCTCGGCCTGATCACCCATGATCGGTGGAATATGCGAGTTTGCACTGACTCTCACATCATTCCAGATGTCCTGTTTGATCGATCCCCATACTCGACTAGCACTCTTTGAGCCGTACTGGTCGGCTATCGATAGAGCAGCACTCATAAGTCCCTCGTCCGATGGCTCGGAAAGCACGTCGATCACACCGTGAGCGTGTAGCTCGGAAGAAGTAAATCGATGACCGAGCAAGGTGTTTCTAAGTATACGTGCAGGAATACGACCGCGCAACGTGGTAGCGAACAGAACCTAAGAGAAATAAATATCCCGAGTTAGACGACATCCGATACGAACACAATATAAATAGAAGGTAGGTCTAGCAATTTAATCATGCACGAACAGGGAAAGGCGCGCCAAAATCAATCTGAGTTGTCCGATGTCAATATAATCAATGCCTCCTTCCATTGCGCATATCCGAAAGTAGCCATACACAATTTGATGACTGACCTCGTTCATACAGCACCAAAACTTTCGACCGGTTGCCTCTTTTTTCATCACTCTGAAATCACAGGCGAGCGCTATCATATAGCCACCAGCAAAGGCATGTCCGTTGATGGCTGCAATCGTGATTAGAGGAAACGTCAACAAACGAACATAGAGTGGGTTGAATACGTCTATTTTAATCGAGGGAGCATAGTTATGACAAAAGTCTGAAATCAGTTCATGAGAAATCGTGTTGGGGAGGTAGTGAAGAGATGTCGCAAACCCGGGTGAAAGTCCGGGTTCTTGATGGAGTTTTCGAAATCTAGCCCTGTTTCAACGTTTCGCCCAAAAGAATGAGATTGTTATCATTGATATTGAGCGTTGACGAATATACCATTATCAAATTAGAGCGCACCATTGCTGAAAAATTTCTCTCCTTCTCCGCGAACTATAACAGAGCCACCTACTTGACCCTTTATTGATCCTGTTGTGCCTTGCTCTCGCCGACGTACCCACCAATCTTTTTCGATCGTGCTGAGCGCCTGACTAAACTCAGCCAGAAGCGCTTCAGTTAGCCGATGATCCGGTGGAGACGAAAGCGTGAGAACATATGTCGGATTTGGATTCGGAGAGGACGCTGAAGATGCAAGTGGGAAGGTGATCTTGACAAGAGGCATACTTGATATTAAACAAAAACGATGGATGATGGTAGACCGATAGATCAGGTTGCGATGTTCGTTCTCATCTCGTTCGCGTCGCTTAAAACATTGACCGAATGCCGGTCATAAGAGCAGAGAATATTGTTCAATAGCGGTTACGATGTGGCTACTATTTGTCACGTGTGATACGGAGCAGTTACACAGCAGGTCTAGACCATCAGAGATTGATGACCTCATCGACTGACGTTTTTGTGTTATGTAATCAACGCACGGTTCCTTTTCGCTTTCTTTTTTTTCCTACTCCGTATTCCGTCAAGTCTATCCAGTGTTTGCCCAGATCTTACATTCTCTTCCTTCAACGTCCATCCTCACAGATATCTTCTTCCTCTCATCACTATATCTGCCTCCCCTTTCGATTTAAATAGAACACACTTAGTATGCCCGACGCTCCCAAACAAGAACGATCATTGATCGTGGTATCAAACCGGTTGCCTGTCACCATCTCAAAAGATGCATCGGGAGAATATCATTTTAAGATGTCTTCTGGTGGCTTGGTCTCTGCCTTGTCGGGTTGCAAGAAGACCATGAAGTTCACCTGGAGTTCGTCTTTCATTCTTTGTTTTCTCTTTTTCGGTTGTGCTCTTCTTCCGTGTAAACGGTAAAACGCTGTCAAAGAACATGAACTCATCTTGCCACCTAATATGTTTCTATCTTTTTACCATCACTCGTCCTGTACAATCTTTCTTACACGGGCCTCTCTTACCTGTCCCATCGCTTTCTGAATTCTATAGTCGGATGGCCCGGTCTTGAGATCCCTCTTAAAGATAGAGCCCATGTCAACAAGCGCCTAATGGATGAGTTCCAGTGCCAGGCTGTGTATTTGAGTGATGATGTGGCCGACAAACACTATAAGTATGTTTTTCTCTGATGAATGCCTCAACATTTATACGTTTTTTTTAACCAATCAATACGGGTATTTTTCCTCAGCGGTTTCTCCAACTCTATTCTTTGGCCTCTTTTCCACTATCATCCTGGAGAGATGAACTTCGACGAGTCGCATTGGTTGGCCTACCGAGCTGTCAACTTGACTTTTGCCAAAGTTGTCCTCTCTCTTGCCCGAAAGGGAGATATGATCTGGGTTCAGGATTACCATTTGATGCTTCTTCCCCTTCTTCTCCGAGGTCTTATTGCTGACAGCAGCGATGAGTCCGTTGGCGAGATCACCAGGACTGAGCTGGGACGAGTCGTTGAGGGTATCGACCAGGGCAAATCTGAAGAAGCAACGATGGAAGATCAAGGAGAGAGACCGGGTACGAGTAACGAGAAGCTTGAGGAGAACGATGTGAAAATTGGATTCTTTTTGGTAAGTAGATATCTGCCAGTATGCTGACAGACGGTGTGCTGGTTATTGATGACATCTCGTTATAACAATACAGCATACTCCATTCCCTTCATCAGAAATTTACCGGTTCGTTCGTTCTCATCTCGCGTGCGACATGTTTTCTTTGCGCCACTCACCCTTGCTTCTCTTTGTTAATGTAGAATTCTTCCTGTCCGACGAGAAATCTTACTCGGTATCCTTCATTGTGATCTCATTGGATTCCACACCTATGATTATGCTCGACATTTCCTTTCATCTTGCACTCGAATCCTTGGTCTTCCAACAATGCCCAATGGTGTTCAAATGGATAACCGATATGCCCATGTCGGAACCTTCCCTATTGGTATTGAACCCAACCAATTCCACGAGGTTCGTTTTTCGCCCTTCCTTCATCTATCTCATTATACTTATTGACAAAGCTATCCTTCCTTTGCTCTGTCCTTGTTCGGCGTGACAAATTTCGCCTGACTTACAGGGTTTGCAAAAGCCTTCCGTCCAGAAGCGAATCAAGGATCTCGAGCACCGATTTGAAGGTGTCAAGCTCATTGTCGGTGTGGATCGACTGGACTACATCAAGGGAGTTCCTCAGAAGCTGCATGCTCTCGAGATTTTCTTGACTGAGCATCCGGAATGGATCGGAAAGGTATTGCGCTCATTCTTTATACCTCAAATTTTGTTACCTATTTCATTAGCAGCCAATTTACTGACCAGGATATAATTTCTATGTATCAATCTTTATAGGTTGTTCTTGTACAATTAGCCGTTCCCTCGCGACAGGACGTGGAGGAGTATCAAAATTTGCGAGCGGTGGTGAACGAGCTTGTCGGTCGAATTAATGGCCGGTTCGGAACTGTCGAGTTCATGCCAATTCACTTTATGCACAAAAGTGTGCCGATGGATGAGCTTACGGCAATGTACGCCGTGGCTGATGCTTGCTTGGTGACGAGTACGCGAGACGGTATGAATCTGGTAGGTTTTTAGTGTTACTTATAATCTATATATCTATTTTTGCTGACGGTAAAAACAACCTGTGCGTTTTTTCCCTTGGGCTATTCTTGTAGGTTTCGTACGAGTACATCGCAACTCAGGCTGAACGCCATGGTTCGATGATTCTCTCCGAGTTTGCCGGCGCTGCTCAAAGTTTGAATGGGTCGCTTATCATTAACCCTTGTAAGTGTTGTTTCCTTTATAAATGGGATATACAGAGTCAGACACAGATGTTGAATGAAAGTCTATGATTGAATTACTACAGGGGACGTTCATTCGACCGCAAACACTATCCACGAGGCGATGATCATGGATCCTGAAACCCGAAAGGCCAACTACAATAAGCTGAGCAAGGTCCGTTCTTCTAACTGTCATATATTTGGTTGAATCGAGTTTAATCAATACTGTCACTGTGTTTTTTTAGTATGTTAACAAGTACACGGCAGAACATTGGGGAACGACCTTCGTTCGAGAGCTTACCAAGGTCAGCGAAAAGGTGCAAACTTCGAAACCGGATCTGGTACAGAAGTTCACGGATACCAAAATCTAGAATATTCCTGAACGGTCATGTCTGCACTTGCATATACATACTCTGTATTCTTGCCGATTTCCATTGCTTAGCTTTTATATACGATGATATCTCTACAATTTTCCTCGATCTGTTTCTATCTTGACTCTCTTCGGACTATGGCCTTTGCCTGAGTCTCTCACAATGTATCTTAGTTGCAGCCTGAGTCTTACCGAGCCGCTGTCCTCTATTTCTTCTTTCCCTTGCCTTGATCTAGTATGTGATGAAATGTATCCACTGGTCTCGGTGTTTTGGTTGATATGTCAGTTCGACAAATTCCTTCAGAAAATATGATATATGGGTAAAAATGTGAGGGTCGTAGAGTTTGGCCCAACGTTGAACATTGCGGTAAAGACTTACAGACACTCCATCTTTCAACTGAGGAATGTGCGTCCAAGATCAATCGGGAGGACCCTCACTGGGTTGGCTGATCCTTAGGTTTGTCGGTCCTTGCTCTTCTGTAAACTCACGAGTGGTCATCTGCAAAGTCGGCTTCCAACTCACAACTTGGGGATCTTCTTTCAGGTCGATTTTCAATCTAGACTCGAGCATCAAGTCATCCATTGGCTGATGTCGAATATAACGAGTCAGCCAAACGCTTCCGAAATTTCTGGAGATGCCTTCGATCATGGGTTACCACCCTCGAGATGCTCACTCGATAAGGGTAGGTTCAGCTTGTGAGAAGATTAGGGAACATCTGCTGTTGGCTCTAATTTCCAATGTGATCTTCTTTTAATAAAGAGAAGGAATCATTTGCGGTTGCTCGCCTGTAGTTGCGCACTTCCCGGGTGTTTGCCGTCTAATTTAGTGTTCAAACATTTATCGTCAATTTATGTTTCAATTTCACCCAAGGTTTGACGCTATCTCTTCTTTGCTTTCCTTCTTATTGAGCATCGTGAGCATTGAAAGCATCGTTCGTAGGTCTCCACATGGACTCTTCCTCCCTCCCTTTGTTCTCTTAGTCTGGCCTCATCTGAACCTGATAAGCAAGGCAAAAGGTGTGTCCTTATCAAGGAGGATATCTTGAGTGATCGTGAAGATATCGGGAAGCCTTACGAAGCCCCAAAAGATATCGAGAGGCAGAGGTGAGGACTGATCAGATAAATAGTAGCACACATGGAACATCAAGCTATTCTGTGATACCCTTCTTTCAAATCTCAGGTCCATCTTTCCATTTAGCTTCACCTTCACATCAAATCCCTGCTCTTTCATTCCCTCCCATCTCACCTATTGCCAAACGTAATGCGATTCCCAACTTCCATTGTCTTATGCGTGACTCTCTTATCCACCCTTTCAGTTGCAGTTCCCTTTGGCGCCGTTGATAGCCTGGAGGGTAGAGGAATTATCGAGCCTAAAGCCTGCAGGTAAGACCATTCATATTTTCCTTTTCCTGCCTCTCATCAGAAGGGAAGTGTACGATGGCCAACAAGACCGAAATGTCGTTTGCGTTGACCTCATACATCGACACTTGATGGGAATACACGAATAAAACAGCTGTTTTAGGGATTCCCTGCCACCTTGCTGCGCTTGATTTGTCGATCTAGATGGCTGACGGATGGAGATGAGCTCGCATTATACTGCTGCTCCTGCGACCGAAGTGTAACTTTTGTCTTGCTAGATCGGAGGGAGAACGATGGATGATCCTTGATAAGATCGATGCCAAAGCCAAGTTTAGGTATTAGTTAATTGGTTGTTTCATGTCAAGACAAACGCCAAACGAAATTTCATAAGTTTTTATCAGTCACATGAAAGATTTTACAGATATTTTCGAAACCACAGAGCAATGCAACGATATACAGAAGTAGAGAAGACTGATGTAGATGAAGAAACCAAGTCGAACGCGTCGGAGAAACGTTGAGTCGCGTTCTGATAACAACAACTGTGTATTTTATCACCTCTACTCGATCCCTTCTCTCCGTCTCTCTCACCGCTTTGCCATGTCTACAGAAACATCAGACAAACCTTCAATTACATCTATAACACCTGAATATGAACCTCAAATATCCGACTCTCCTCTTCCACCTCTGACAGAGGCACAACAACTGGAGGTTGTGACTGAATTGATGGGTTACCCGCCTAGAAGAGTTCTTTGGGAGATCGTACGTTCCTCTTTTACCTCAAGTCCTGTAGACCAACAAGGAGATATTGATCGTCTGGATTAAGGAATGAAATATAGCACGAAACCGCCAATGCCGAGATATTTTCGCTTCTTGACTCCATCGAAACCTATCTTCAGAGTCGGGATGTCGCCCCCAATCCTTTACCCGCGACGTTCAATGCGCCTCCTACTACAAAGCCTTCGTCTCGAAGACCAGCCCCTCCTCCGTTACCATACCCAACCCCGGATCGCCTCGAGCAGGAGCTCGATGGAGGATTACACTCGATGGAGACCTTGTTGACCACACATATGGATGCTGCGATGGAAAAATTACAATCATGGTGCTACCGGAATGCTTTCACCGTTGGAGAGTTTGGAGGTGTGGTCATTGTGAGTTTTGGGTTTTGTTTTGATGGTCGATAAACGAAGAGAGTTCGAGGGTAGTATCTCGCTCAAAAGGAGAGTGTCTGATCCGAAATTATCTTCTTTCTTTGGTTTTGGGGCGATAATAGCCTGCACATGATGGGCTAGACTTCCTAAGAGGCAAATATGTTTCCGAGCTTCCGGAAGGAGAGAAAACGCTTCAGGCTAGACTTGCAGCTCTTCGAACCCAAGTCGAACAGGTGTGTTCTTTTTTTCTCGGTTCGGCCCTCATTTAGTTCATCCTTATTCTCGGCCTCTAAGCGTTTTTCATATTTATCGGGTTATCAGAAACGGAAGATGAAAGCGCTCCTGGTCAAGGCGCGAACAAAGTCGGAAAGGTCACTGGCTCGAGCAGAATCTTTCCAGAGGGATCTTCAATTCATTTCTGATTTAGCAGCTAAGTATGCTCGTACGCAATATCCCTCCTTCTGATTTAATTATCTATTTCCAACTGTTGACCACGACAGAGATGTCTGATCCAATATCATCTTTTTTCTTTCTTTCTTTTTCTTCCTGATTCTATCCTCGTTTGCTTGGTGAATGATGATACAGTCGATCCTTTACCAGAAGTGCTTTCAAGTCTGCTTTCTTCCCTTCAAAAACTTCATAACCACGCATCAGCCCTTCCTCTTGTTCCAACCGACCCGCCGTCTGCGCACACGCCATCTCAAATCGACCTGGTTGTCCAACATCCTTCCAACTTGACTCGAGCAAACTATCTCTCTCGAGTGGCGCTCAGAGCACTACCTGCCGATGTAGATGCAAAGTCGAGGAGGGAGGACGAAGGGACAGGAAAGCTACGAGAGATGGAGAGGAATTTGAATGCAATAGGAGGGCTCGAGGAAAATCGGAGCCAGGACGAAGTCAACATGGAGGAATGACCTATGGCCGGATCTGTTCGGAAAGCATGAGCAGTAGAAGTAGGAAGTGTCACAGGCTTTTCTCCCAGTGTACGGATCGAGACAGGGCTGGATCCTGGATCGTGACTATCCGTACAATTGACGGGCGAGCACTTGTGAAAGCCTGCCAAGAAGATATACCTAATGCTTGTTGCTATAACAATAACACATATACTCCTTCGATTCGAAAACAGCTCGCGGTCTTTGGGTGAGAATGGCAAGGGTAGGATACATGTAGGGAAGAAGATGAATGGATTGGCAGATGTTATACCAACTTGAAAGAGCATAGAGGATTCAAGTGATCCAATTGAGATCGTTGTCAGGTAGAAAGGCACATTTAGCCACAGAAACAGAAATCGGGCGCTTCGTCGAACAACCAATCAATTTGGATATCAACCTAACGTCGAAAGGTTTGCCCCCTGACCCTGTGGCGGTTGGGATTGAGCCGTCTCAGATGAATGATTCAGTCCATCCTTCCATGTCTTCCACACCGAGAGCCCCTCACCCATCTCTCTCTTCCTCTTACACCCATCCGGCTCGTCGTCATCCTTTGCCCATGCACGTAGTCGTTCCTTGGCCTCGGCATAAGTCACCCATTGGCGTTTACGTTGAGTATCCTCGAGAAAATGAATTGAAAGAGAGAGCACAGGGAGGTGAAAATAATGATAGATTGTTTTGTGGTCCCGATTGACATGGAGTGCTGTCGGAGGTTTCTCGAAAGGGAGTGATTCAACACCAGCTTTAAGAACAGTACATGATGACAGGCAGAGAAGAGGAAAGGAGGGGATCAGTTGAGTGTATGAAAGTACTACCAGAGGATACAAATCAAGGGCCTACCTTCCTCTCGTGCTTCTCTTCGAGCAGCTTCTCCTAAACTCTCGCCCTCTTCCCATCCTCCTTTAGGTACTGTTCAAGGAATACAATTGGATTGTGTTTGAGTGAAATTAAATTGGATTGATCTTCTAACCAGAAACAGGTATCAGAGGAAGAACGAGCTAGGCGAGCAAAAACGTACGAATCCACTTTGTTGGATGTTTTCTAGAGGTGACCATAAGGATTCGATCGGTTGCCTGGTCATAAGGGATAGCCACACAGACAGTTCGAATCTTCTTTCTAGGATGTGAGGGAGGAGGTATGCTCATTTGTAATGGTGAAGTTGAAAGAATAGATAAGAGGACGAATGATAGAATGAAACTGATGGAAAGGTGATGAGATGATGGAACACGTTTCGCTTCCTTTCATCCCTCCAACCATCGTCACCGACAACATTGTATTACATCCAGTCTTGTCGTGTTTTTGTAATCTACTCATCTTTCGTTCGCTCCCACACATCTCATAATGCCCCCTAAAAGACAGGCGAGACCCATCGACCCTTCGTTGCTTCCAGCCGAGAGTTTCGACCATCTTCAACCAGATCAGGTTCAGCAAGATTCTGGTGGATATATTCAATCAGCCACCCAGCAGCAACAGACTTTTCAGCCTGGTACCCAGTCCAATCTGCATCCGTCATATGGCCAAGATCAACAATACCAAATCAGTAACGTCTCGCCTTATAGCACACCTAATTTTGGTAATGATGGAGGCGCCTATCAGACTGGCGTGTTCGCTCACCCTGCCACGTCGGCAGCGGCCTCAGCAACAGTCTCAGTGCATCCTCCTCAATCCGGACCCGACCCAGCCCTCTATACTCAGCCCATCCCAGCTGAGCACATCCAACAGCCGTCTCACAGCACAGGAATTCCTTATAAAGGACCAAAAATAAATCCCGCGTTTGTGCCCTCGCCTGTGACGGTTCGGCAGGCTGATCAGGATCTCTGGAAGCAGGCTGATGGGGTATTTATCAGTGGGTCAGGGATGGCTATGCCTCCTTTGAGTACTACGGATGTTCGAGCTATTGATCATGGTGGGCCACTCTTTGATTGTTGATAGCTTGATTCTACTAAGTTGTGCTAATGTTCAGTTTTAATGATCATCGCAACAGGTAACTCGACTCCAAACCATCTCCGTCTTACTACATACTCCATTCCAGCAACATCGGATTTGGCTCAAACTTCACATGTACCACTCGGATTGGTTGTTCAACCTTTCGCTCGACTTGCTCCTGAAGAGTATCCTGTCCCGCTAGCAAGGTTCGGAGATAAAGGCCCAGGACGGTGCAAGGTCTGCAGAGCATATATCAATGTCTGGTGCCGATGGATTCAAAACGGAGAAAAATGGGTTTGCAATCTGTGTGAAGGGGTAAATGAAGGCGAGTTCATCTATGCTTCGCCTGTTCCTTCTTGAGTTGTTCATGACAACACGCTCTGACTTTGAACGCCTAATGCTCTCCAAATACAGTCTACCAAGAAGATTACTGTCGACTTGACGGCATGGGTCATCGCGAGGACATTCAAGAGCATCCAGAGCTTCTTCACGGAACAGTCGACCTGGAAGTTCCCTCTGAATATTACTTCCCTAACCTTCCACCCATGTCAGAGACAGATTTGAACGCGATTCACTCGTCTAAACACTCTAGAAAGTCTGATCTGACTACTACTGCGCCACCAAACCAGCAGAATCAATCGTCGGCCGAGTCGTATGGTACCAACACATGGTCGAGCACCTTGCCTGAATCGATTCGGCCTGATTTTGGGAAGGCACCAACAGGCCTACTGGCCAATTTAACGCTAGGTGATCAGGATGCCAAAGAACTTCGACAGCCCAGACCTCTTCGTTATGTGTTTGCATTGGATGTTTCATGGAACTCGGGAAAATGTGGATTGATCAGAGAGTGGTGTGAAGGACTTCGTGAAGTTCTGTACAGTAAAGCAAAGGACGGTGAAGCCGAAGGTGAAGTGAGACTGGAAGAAGGATGCCAGGTTGCAATCATGACGTTTGATGAGTCGATTCATTTTTATGACTTTACGGTTCGTTTTTTGTTGTCGGCCATTCTCAGTCTGGAACTCGAATTTGACAACAATGTTGTACATTTGTTTGTAGGAGACAAGCGAGGCAGCCAAAATGCACATCGTTTCAGATCTCGATGAAATGTTCGTGCCTATCAGTACCGATTCGTTCTTTGCGGATCCCCGGAAATCCCGGTGAGTTTGATCTAGTCTTGCTTCTCTTAGAGCTGTCGACAAATTCAAATTGAGGCTTTTAACTAATTGCTTTCAATAACAACATTGGTTATGTTTAATTGACAACCAGTTCCCAAATCGAAACCCTCTTGACAAATCTTCCTTTGCTCTTTGCCGAGAACAACGCTCCGAGTGGAGCCCTCGGCCCTGCTATTCAAGGGTGTCTGCTCGCTCTTCGTTATACTGGAGGAATTCTTAACGTCTTTCAAACTGCGCTACCCTCTATTGGGCCAGGAGCACTCAAACCGAGGAACGAGGTCAAAATGCAGGGAACAGATAAAGAAAAGACACTCTTTGTACCTCAGGACATCTTTTGGCGGAACCTGGCAGAGGAGTGCGTAGATCTAGGAGTAGGCGTCAACTTGTTCTTGTTCCCTAATCAGGCTATCGATGTAGCTACTCTTGGTGTGTCCCCTTTGTTTCCATCTTGCGTACCTTTCAGTGAGACTCCTGATCAGAAAGCATAGCTGATTGAATACTGGTTCAATATCTTAGGTGCACTTCCAAACATGACAGGCGGTGACCTGTTCTTTCTGCCAAAGTTCGATCCAGTCAGAGGAGGTGGTAGGATGAGAGCAGCGATGGAACAATTTATCCATCGGGAAACAGGGTATAATGCAACTCTCAAGATACGTTGTTCGACTGGTAGGGTTTCTTTCAGATTTCAACTGTTTTTTCTTCTTCTTCTTTTACTCGTTGTGGAGCGCTGACTAAACCCTTTTTCTTTTCTTTTTTTAATCTTCCTTCAACTTAGGTCTTCACGTTGATCAATACTTCGGATCTTTCCTCCAACGGTCGTTGTACGATGTCGAATTTGCGTCCATCGATGCTGATAAATCTCTAGCGGCCTCCATCCGGCATGAAGGAGCTTTGGATGAACGAAAGATGGGGTACATCCAGGTTGCCGTGCTTTATACATCTCAAGCTGGAAAAAGGCTTGTCAGAACTCTCAATATTCAAGTAGCCATCACGGCACTCATTGGAAACATATACAGATTTGGAGATGGAGAAGCTACGGTCACTTTGCTAGTCAAAGAAGGTACGTTCCTACCCATGCGTTTTCAAAGAAGTATATGGTGAACAAATCTATCAGTAAAATTTATCATACTCCTTGATGCTTGCATATGTATGTAGCTATGGGCCAAACAGCCTCTCGGATGTTGCCCCAGGTACGAGAGGAGTTGAATGAGAGATGTATCAAACTTCTTGTGGCCTACAGGCGACACTGTGCCTTATCATCTAGACCAAATGATGTAAGTGACTTTGTCCTCGCTTCTCATTTTCAGATCAGAATTCAAGTCCTCATGCAAGGTTTCTTCTAAAATCCCTACCCGCAAAGATTGTTTTACCGGAAGCGTTCCGGATATTGCCCCTTTACGTATTGGCTCTTCAAAAAACCAAAGCTCTGAAAGGTAAGCTTTCATTGCATTTCAATATAGCGTTTTCTTTTCTAAATTTATTTTTCTTTCCATGACTGCTTAGGCGGTGTTGTTGTAGCCGACGTTCGGGTGGCATACATGCAGTACCTCCGAACGTTGAGTGTGGCTTCGACGATGATGTATCTGTACCCTCAGATGTTTGCTCTGCATGCACTCGAACCAGATGATGGCTTTATGGAGGAGAAGAGTGGTCGAATTAAGCTTCCTCAGATGATGCGATGTGGGTACCCATGGATGGAGGCCCATGGCGCCTACCTGCTCGGTTAGTATAATTTTAACGTCACTACTTGCTTGCCTGGCCGAGATTGATATAAGTTCTCATCTGGTCATTTGGTTTTCTTGTCCGTTTCTGTGTCTGTAGTCAACGGAGAAGTAGCTATGCTCTGGCTTGGAGCATATGTCTCCCCACATCTTCTTAATGATCTATGGGGTGTAGACGATCTTCAAGATCTCGATGCCCGAATGGTCAGTATCTAACTTTTCATATCTCTTCATGTTGTGCCTAACTTGATCTGAAGTGGCTCCCTTCTTATTCCGTGATACGTTTTCTCGTTACGCACATGTCACTACAGTCATCTCTTCCCCGATTACCGACCCATCTATCAACTCAGGTTCGCAACCTGCTCACTCATTTCTCCCTTCTTACTGGCAAAGGGCTTTCGGTCAATATCGCCCGTCAAGGTATCGATGGCCCGGAACTTGAGTTTGCCAACATGCTAGTCGAGGATACTAATAATCAAGAGATGTCCTATCCAGATTGTATGTGTCGATATTCCTTGATTGGCAGATTAGACTTTACGCCTTATCCTTCAAGGACTTTGTCTCCATATACTAATGTCCTGGTTATCATCATTATTTTGTGTGTGACGCTTCTTCTGCACTAGACTTGTCTTTCGTTCACAAGGGAACCCAAGAGCAAATTAGAGGAAGTTCTTCCCAAGAAGATGGAAAGGGGATCATGAGTTGGTTCAGTCAGTCGTAGTAGTCGTTGGAGTAAGGAAATATAAACATGGAACATGGATTGTGTTATCTTGCTCTTATGTGCGGCGAACCGGACACTAAGAAAACGACCAGTTGATGACTCAAACGGATCGATGCCTGAGCACGAACTGATGAACATGAGGATCCATTGCTTACATAAGCCATTAACTCTGATATCTCGTTTCCCATCTATGACAAGACAAACCTCTCATAACTACCACACAATAGACAAGATGGATCAATTGATGCAAACTGCAGGGGCAGCAGGAACACTACCAGCAGGTGTTCAGGCCGAACAAGAAGCTCTTCGATTGATCTTTCCCCCACATCTGCAGTTTAATTCTGTGAGCAGCCTTTGCTTTCTTCAATCTCTTCTTTCTTTCTTTCCACATCTTGTATATCATCTTCTGAACGTTTGGACGGACCATGACCTTTTTTCACTTATTTTCGATCCCATCCGACCCTCCCGGCTGAGATAGAATGAATTGGCTAATTCAAAAACACTCGCTTTCTGCTTTTCTGGCGCGACTGCCGGAATCCTTGGACTCGAATCTCTTACTGGTTTCGTCTGGTATTTGGGCACGATTGGATTATTGGCTTCAATGTACGCGGTCATCAAATGTCAAGGTCGGCCAGCTTTGTTTTTCCAGAAAGGATGGTGGGATCTGTTGAGTATCGATCAGGACGGATTCTTGGCATTTATGTTATGCTGGATTGGAAGTTATGCTGTCGTCCATGGTACGTTTCAAAAACTTTCCCACCCCCACCTTCGTCGTTGTTCATCCGTTCGACATCAGATTTAGGTAATATAAGCTACGAGACGAGATACTGATAGTTTGTAAGAGAACGCTCTTCCTTTGTCACGAATCACTTGTACATAGTCTACGATTGATCACTATCAATAGCTTAAAGAGGAGGAAACCGGCCTCCGTTGTATATCAGCCTCTGTATCAATTGGTATGAAATTATGATATCCCAGAGTCGTTGAACTTCGAGGTGGCCCAGGGAATTATTGAGAGATGATCACTTGCTGTTGACACAACTGATTCGTTCTCGTAGAGCCTTAAGCATATCTGTTGTAAGCGACTATGCGAGTGCACAATTCTGGAGTATGAACAAAGTGTACATTCAACCGCATACACAATCATAGAACATTCAAACAAATCATCATCTCGCAGCTTAGATACATTTAAAAAGTTTGAATCACCCTGTTTTGATTCTCTGCTTTCGCTTATTACTGGCTTTCCCTCTCTAGAGCTCTTCTCGAATTCGCTCCTTCACACCTTCAAACACCTCTCCAGCGTTGTCGACACCGTCCTGAACCTTAGCCTTCACTTCTTTGGTCAGGTCTTCGGCAGCATCAACGATGGTTGCCGCTCGTTGAGAAAGGAACGAGGTAAGGATATTGGACTTGATTTGAAGCTCATCCTTCTTGATCGGATTGAGCGCAGGAGAAGAGGCCAGCTTGATCAACCTGTTAAGATAAAACGTTTGACGAATGACGAAAAAAAAAGGGTCATGAGAAATATCCTATTGGAAAAGTGCATACACAGAAACAAAACCTACCTGGCCTTCTCATTGGAGATCCAAGCTCGACCGTTCTCTCCGAGGGCGTCCAACTTCTTGAGGACTCGAAGGTAGTATTTAGCGGAATCCTGATCTTTAGCACGGAGGAACGAAGGCACGAGAGACTCGGCGCTAGCGATCAAGGCTGTAAGTGAAGTGGTAAGCTTCGGATTGAAGACAGCACCAACGATGGAATCCAAATCTCCAACCAAACCAGCGACGTCAGAAAGCCCTCCTCCGACCGCCCGACTGGTCCCGCAAGCCTGGTTCAAAAACTCGACGAAGGCCGCCTCAGTTCGGGCCTTTTCGTAAGACTCTGGTTGAAATTCGATGCTCTTGGAGACACCAGAGGGGAAGTATTTGATGGTTGGGTAAGACTTGACGTCATATCGATTAGACACCACCTTGTTCGTCTGCTCGTCGGCGTTCATCTGAGCGACAACACACTGTAGAACCAAGAATGGTGAAAAAGCACATGATTAAGGATAAAACGATCAATCACAAAAAGAAAAGAAAAGATCATATGCTTGAATGGGCATACGTTAGGCTCGTTCTTGAAATCAGCGGCAACCTTCTCGAGAACTGGCTTGAGACTCTTGCAGTGTCCGCACCAGGGCGCGGTGAAGGCGACGAGAGTCCCTTTGGTTTCATCCAAGGCAACCTTGTCAAAGTTAGAGGTAGTAAGCTCAAGTGTGGCCGGGGGAGAGGGAGCCTTGATCTTGCTCTTGATCCCAGTTTTATCAGAGACACTAAGAGAGATCAGAAAAGACAACAAGACGCAACGGCAAGATTAAGTTAAAGCCATGATCAGATTGGTGTATTTTTGAAGGCAAATACAGATACTCACAAGGCAACGAGAGAATCAAGATCTCGACCAGAACTGTAATCGACAGGCTTGAGCGAACCAGCAGGGAACCATTTAAGAGTTGGGTAGCCCTTGACACCGAATCGGGAACCAGATTTTTTGCCCTCTCCATCGGCATCGATCTTAGCGATCAGGACGTCTTTACCAGAATAAGTATCTGCGAGCTGCTCAAAAGTGGGTGCTAATAAAGACATGGAAGAACCAATAATATGAAATGGAATGAAATTAGAGAAATCAGAAGAAGGCTGCATCAGAGCTGTGCGATCGAAGGGGAAAAGAGATTTGATGTAAAAGAACCACATAGCATACCCAAGTTTTTGCAGTGACCACACCAAGGAGCACTGATAAGTCAAGATTGATAGAGAATTTAAACAGAAAAAGAGCGCATAGAGACACATAGATCACAAACGATTCAGTCCATGTGATAGAAACGAATAGTAAAGAATTTAGTATCGAGATGGAAAAAGAAGATCACGAACTAGAATTCAACAAGGGCACCTTTGGCCTGGCCGATATGTTGATCGAAGTTGTCATCATTGAGGACGAGAACATTAGAGGCAAGAACGACTGCCGGAAGGAGAAGCAATGATAAAAGCCTCATGATTGAAAGAAGAAAGAGAGAAAAAAAGAGAAACGAGTAAGATGAGATACAACCAGATGAGAGTAGAAGTCAAGAAGAAAGCCAGCCAGCGTGGCAAAAAAACAGGAACGGTGACGAGGCAAGATGTTCGATCGTCATGGCAACGGACCCCTCCGACAGGCAGCCATCTCTTGCGCACAAACCTTCTTTCTAGCACGCGCGCGTACGGGCCTTCCTTTGTGCCTGCCCACTCATTTGCAAAGGCCTTCTCCGTTCCTGTTCCTGTTCCTGTTCCTGGTCCCGCCTGATCTCTCTTGAAATTCATCATCAGCACTCTCTTTCCTTTTACTTCCCCCCATCCTAACAACATCTTCCTTTGCTCGACTCGAACAAGAGTGTTTCATATAGATGGCTCCCTCCCGCAGAGTCTTCTCAGAGGGTAGCAATCCTTGTGAGCATCTTGCTCACTCTTTGGAATCGGCCTCATCAACAAAGATACTCTCCAGATACTCTAAAATCGTCCGTTGGGCGCTCAAGGAGAGATATCGCACCTCAGCATCCTTTCCCTTCTCCAACCCAGCCTCGATGCCCTTTAGTGAATCAAGCCATCATAACGGATACGGTCGACCAAAGGTCTGTCCCAACCCTGATGACTTTTTGCTCTTTCCATTCTTCTTTTCTGTCGTTTCTTTCTTTTCTTCCTCCCTCTCTGCCTTCGTCTCAAGGGTTGATATCGTACTCGAGATCCTGACTCATGTTTGAAATAACTTACTACATAAGATGAGCCCACCGGAATGTTCAGAATGCAGTCTTTCATTGGACCGGCCGTTCGCGTGCCTATCTTGCTCGTATCTTGGTTGTTGGTCGTCATCGTCGTCCAGCTCGGGCGAAATTCTCAAAGGAAACCACCTGATCGAGCATCTGGCTGCCTCCAATCACTTGTTCGGTAAGTTTGTTCCACAGCCTCCTTATTTATCCTTGGGTAATACAAGGGCTAACAAAGAGCTCTCCACGAGCGCCGTTCTCCCTTAGGTGTCGATTCTTCAACTGGCCAAATATATTGCGCTCAATGCGCGGACTTCATAGCTCACCCTTTGCTAGAGTCAGAACGGACCCGTCTAAAATTGCGAGAGGAGGATGATCGTCTTGCGCTTATCAGAAAAGGTGTGTATGGCCGTATAAGTATATGCTGTAGAGGTAAGGCATGTGGATCTAGACGCTGACCTAAAACCTGACGATCACTCCTTTTCTTCTGCTTTCAGCGCCGTCGAAACGAAAGCGGCCCCTTGCCCGGTCGGACCCCACTTTTGTCCCTGATGAAAGAGAAGAGGCTTTACTACTCAACGTTAATCCTCTGCCTTGCCGAGGTTAGCATTTTTTATTCTCTTCGTCTTCTATCTGATGCTGGCTAACGTTCTTGATTCGCATGCTTTCGTCCACTTTTCTGCTCACAGGTCTCCGTGGGTTCCGTAATATTGGCCAGACTTGTTTTCTTTCCGTGATCCTCCAGTCATTTATTCATAACCCACTATTAAGAGATTACTTCCTTGCTGATCGGCACAACCGGACCATCTGTCTTGCCCGTCGGACAGCCGGTAAGCAAAAAGAGGCTGGTGTGGGTGGATGTATGCTTTGTGAGCTTGATAGGGTATTCAGTGAGGTTCGTTTGTCCAATCTTTTCAGCTAATCACGCTTCGTGCCAAGTAGATTTGCATGAAAACTTACCCCTAAACGGTGTTTCTATCAATTAGGTTTATTCGGAAGAGCAAACACCATTCGGACCGATCACCTTCTTATATTCTATGTGGAACTCGTCTGCTGACTTGGCTGGATACGCCCAACAAGATGCTCATGAGTACGTCTTCAAGATGAATATATGTCTGGTTGAGGCAAGAAAACTGATCTTCCTTTACGTCTGTTGTCCAAATCTGAACCGTCAAATTTAGGTTTTTCATCGCCGCTCTCAACCAAATGCACACTGACACCCAAGGACTCGACAGCGACTGCTCCTGCCCTATTCGTGCGCATCCTTTCACCTTCCTTCTTCCATTTGACTTTAGACTCCTTCTTCTCTTTCTCCGTCGATGTCATCCGCTACGGATTTGATGATCAAACGTTTGCGAATCTTACATTTGACAGATATCACCTTCTCGGGTTTGCTTCAATCTGATGTTCGGTGCGGTTCCTGCGGAGGAATTACGTCCGCCTTTGATCCGATGCTTGACATCTCACTTGATCTGAGGAATAAGGGATCAGAAGGAAAAGCGGGAAGTCAAGGAAACACTTTAAAAAAATGTCTGGACAGGTAGGTTGAAAGTCTCCACTTGCCTCTCTTGCTCGTTGTATTTGACTTTGGGGCTTATATTTGGCCATCAGATATACCTCCCCTGAAAGACTTGGCCAGCAATATACTTGTGGGAAATGTGGTTTGATCTCCTCTGTTCGTATCCTCCTCCTTCCTGTCAAATTCTATCTTGTTTTTCCTTGCGACTGCATCATCGTTGATCTGCTGCGAGAACCAGCGGACTTACATATCCGCCCTGTCTCTGTCTTATCTAACCTCTTCCAAATAGGACTCGACTAAGCAGCTTAGCATAAAAAAAATCCCGCCGGTCTTATGTTTTCAATTCAAAGTATGCTACAATATCTTCATCTTCTTTTCCGCATATCCATTCTGATATCGTTTCCTCGTTCGACAGAGATTCGAGCATCAATCGGGATCTACATCAACCAAAGTCGAATCGCCAGTCCAATTTCCGTCCTCGATCGATATGACACCCTATCTTTCTCATTCAATCCGAACGAATACGAAAGGAGTTCCGTCTCTAACCCGCGGGCTTGGGGAAGAGATGATGTATGACCTGGTGGTGGTTGTGTGCCATCAAGGCCAGCTGAACAATGGACACTGTTTGTTTATTCTGCATCGTTACGGTCCGTCAAAGCGAGGCTACCTTTCTGTCTCTTTCTGATTTGATTTATGTGTACGGAAACATAACAGATACCAACTTTGCTCGGTTCAGAGAGGAATGGTATTACTTTGGTATGTTGCCAGTTTCTTGGTTGACGCAAATCCTATACAACGTCCCCCTTGAAGCTGATTAAGAAACTCTCGATGTCCTCTTTTCTTTATCTTCAAAAGATGACGAAAAGGTTCGTTTCCTTCTGAAACACTAACGTTCTGCGCCTTGTGCTGACGATCTCTCCTCGATTTTTATTTCCCTCTCTTAGGTCTTGCCGTCGACTCTAGGCTATGCCCTTGGATCCAGAGCGTAAGCGGATGTCACTTAGTTTTTGTTGTTTTAATATATGCTTCTGCTGATGATGTTTGTTTCGGTTTTCATTCCTATTCATATAAATTCTTCGTAGGTATATGCTCACGTGAGTCTAAAACTCACTCTTCTGACCAGTTTCTGCATCGAAAACGAATCTGTTTCTGATGTCCTCGTCTTTTCTTAAAACTTACGACGCTTGTGCTTGTTCAGCTATGTCAAACGGCATTTGGAGTATGCGCCGCTTTGTACATGAGCCGGAGAACGACTGAAGTTTCTGCTTGTCCAATGAATTAGCTGCAAGAGTTTATCATAAGAATAAACCAGAGAACATGATGACCGTTTGCTAAACAATTGGACTGTATACTCATTTGACGTCTCAAATAGACCAAAGAAGTTTTGATATTAGGTTTAGACCAATTTCATAAATGCAAGAGAAGGATAGAACAAAAGCGAGAGCCAAAAAATGATCATGTTGAGGTTGCGGTACATAAATAGAGAACGGGCCACTGAAGAGTGGAAGAAAAGGGTATGGAAACAGAACATCAAAAACGTGTTCCTTTAGTTCCTTTTTAGAGTGAACGGGAGATGTATGTATTGAGGACAAGAATGGAAAGAAAGATAAGGAGGTTTAGTCGAAGGTCATCTTCTTGCCCTCAGCAGGAACGATTCCTCCAGTTCGGGCTCTGTGGTTTTGATGAAGGTAAAGGAGATAATAAGGAGATACAAGGTCAGATCTATCTCTATTTAATCCGAAGACACGAATCACAAGTACAGATGAAATGTGAACTTACCCTCCACCTCGGGGGGCACCTCGTCCTCGTCCTCCACCTCGACCTCCTCGGTCACCGAATCCGCCTCGTCCTCCACCTCGTCCTCCTCTGTCGCCACCAAAGCCACCTCGGCCTCCACCTCGGCCTCCTCGACCTCCTCGGTCACCACCGAAACCACCTCGGCCACCTCCACCAGCGTTGTCTCTCGGGGGGGCAAAGTCGATCCTGACGTTTCTTCCCTGAATGTCCATTCCGTTCACAGCAGTAAGAGCGGCCTGGGCGGAATCGATGGCGCCAAACTCGACGTAGGCGAATCCCTTAGGAGCACCGGTGTCTCGGTCGGTGGGCATCCTGACGGAAGTAACTTGTCCGTGGGAAGAGAAGGTCTCCCAAAGAGCATCCTCGTTGGTGTCGAACGAAAGGTTTCCAACCCAGAGGGTGGTTGCCGGAGGGTTGGGGGGTCGATCAGACTGGTACGGCTTTCGCTCTTCCCTGGGGGCTCGGGCGAGAGCATAGTCGACTCGGCACTCTCGGCCGTCAATCTCCTTACCGGAAAGCTCGTAACCTTTCTTGGAAGACTCAAGGTCGGCAAAGTCAATGTATCCCATACCCTTGGATCGACCGCTTTCTCGGTCCATCTGGATTCGAACTGAAAGAATCTCTCCGCAAGACTCGAACTCGGATCGGAGCCAGTCCTGATCAACGTTCCACGAAAGGTTTCCGATCCAAAGGGTCAAGGAAGGAGGGTTACCATCCTGGACGGCGTTAGAGTTGAATGCGGCAGACTGATCAGCAAGCTTGGTCTTCTTAAGGGGAGCCTCGGCCTCCTCGTCAGCCTTTCGCTTGCCTGTATTTAAGTGTTAGGTGAAGAAAAAAGGTGGGTAAGTAAAAATGAAACTTGGCTAAGAAAACAAATCAAGATTGAACAATGTACAAAGGGAAAACGAACCGTTGGTATCAGCAGGCTTAGCCTCCTCCTTCTTCTCTTCCTCCTCGTCGTCGGAAGACTCATCCTCAGAGCTGGACTCCTCAGAGCTAGAAGACTGTTTACGATCAGACAACACAAGAGTAGATGTGAATACTAGAGCTACTTGGACCTGACTACGAAAAAAAAAAAAAAACGAACCTCCTCCTTAGCAGCAGCGGCCTTCTTGACGGGCGAAGCGGCCTTAGCGGCGGGCTTCTTCTCTTCCTCCTCGTCGGAAGAGGACTCGTCCTCAGAGCTGCTGGATTCCTCAGATGAGGAAGACTCCTCAGAGCTCGACTGTAGATTTCGATTATCAAAAATAAGACAAAATTTCAGCCTAAATTCGAGTGCAATCAAATTTTGATATCAAGACGGAACGAACCTCAGCCTTCAAGGTCTTTCCGTTGACCTATGAAATAACGACAACAAGAGGCAATGTCAGCATTCACCTCCTTCTACCCCAATGCAAATTTAAATGAGGAAAAAGGAACACCAACGGCAGCATCAACAACAGTGGCGGCACCAGCAGCGACGGACTTAGCGCCGGCAATAGCCTTGGCAACGGGCTTCTCCTCCTCAGATGAAGACTCCTCAGAAGATTCATCCTCAGAAGACGAAGACTCCTCTGACGAAGAAGACTCGGAAGAGGACGAAGGGGGAGGGGGAGTAGGCTCCTTTTTCTTCTAAAGAAAAATAATTTTCATAAGAAAAAAGAGAGAAAAAAAAGATTATCGAAAATAAATGAAAAATTTCAACCCAGCCAGGAAACAAAGTTTTTACGTGTCCAACCAAAATACGTGTCAGTAATTTTTTTCTTTCTTTCGTTTTGCACCAAATTCAATTCATATTCCTTCGGTTCTAACACGAGCGCGTGAAGCTCAACACTCTTAATCGACATGAAACTGTGATACATACAGACTTCTTCTCCTTCTTGTCCTCAGACTTCTTGGACTTCTTAGACTCCTTCACAGGGGAAGCAGCAACAGGAGCAGCAACCTCGGACTTCTTGGACTTCTTGGACTCGGACTTGGCCATTTTGAATGTGAGAGATGGGGGGAGGG
>MVAI01000253.1:0-23664 GCA_014825565.1 Phaffia tasmanica | reverse complement strand
TTCTCACACAAGGGCCGGCTGCCACAAGTTTCATTTAGTTATACATGTGTCACGTGACACAAAGTTGTAATTTTTGATTAATCACAATTAAGTCCTTGTAAGGTGAGATACTTCAGAGGTCTGATGTGCGCGCACCTTCGTCGTTGATTTATTCTCAGATCTATAGTGGCGACGTATCTTTCTGAATGTGTAGACTCTTTGAAGGATTCACAGCGCTTTAACAGCAGAGATTAATAAACAAACAACTGAAATTCTGTCTTTTCAACCTCAAGATTAATATTTAAGGCCGACAAGACTAGTCCCAAACGGGGAAAAAAGACATGATACGTGTTCTTCCAAAGTCACGTGGTTTAAGGGATATATTTATTTGAATACGCAGGATAACCAGATAAGCGGTTTTCTTTTGTCAAGCTTCGTTAGGGTTGCATCTATCGACAAGCATTACGAACCATCCGTCTTCGTCAGGACAAAGATACGACTTTGTATGTGTGTGTTTGTTAAAGCCATTGTTACACTACATCTTTTTTTTCTCTGAATGTGTGTATGTATGTGTGTGTGTGTGTGTGTGTGTGTGTGTGTGTGTGTGTGTGTGTTTACAAATATGATGTGATCTCTACAATGTCACCCCGAAAACACACATCCTTCATATCCTTCCATAGGACCAAGTCTGAGCTCGGAGAGAAGCAGAGTGAGGTAGGAATTAGAGAGAAAGTCAAGTCGGAACTACACAAAACTAGAAGAGAGCAGAGGGAATCTAACGGATTAAACACGACCGTTATGATCCGAGATGAACGAACAATTTAAATTCTGGGCGATATCTTGATTTGTTTATCTACCATTCTTTCTCTTTTCAAATAAGAAGAAGAAGAAGAAGAAGAAGAAAAGAAAGCCCGGCGGACAACTCGTTTCCCCGCTCGTGCTTATCAATCTGAAATTGGTTGGAAAGATGAAACCTTAGTACAAAAGGGGGGGAGGAAGGGCGAAGGCTGAGGACGAGCCCGTGGGCGAGAGGCTGGCTTGAGCGTAAGGACGAAGATATGGGATGAGAGGCGAGCTTCAATTTGAACTGCGCTTTGATGATCAGGCACGGCTAAGAAAAAAAAAACAGAAAAGAAAAGATAACGCTCGACACAACCAGGCGGGCACACGACAGGGGCATGCACGCATATTGCTCTCTACACGTGAAATCATTCAACGCCGGCTCGTTTTCTCTCCTTTTCTCCTATCAGGCGGTCGAGCAAGGCCACGGCAAGAGAAGCGATCAGATACGGGAGATGTCAAATACGCAGTAGAAATGAACTTTTTTTTACGCCTTCTGACGCCTCTATTCTTCGAAAGGTCTGTCTCTTTCTGTCCTTACCTGTTGCCTATTGCCTTTGCCATCTGCGCCCTACTGCCTCTTGCCTCTTGCCTCTTACCTCATACGTCCTGCCCGCTGCCTTACAAGCTCACTCTTTGCCTCTGCTCTACTGCCTCCCCATCTCCTCCCCCGTGCTTTGGCCTTCATTAGCTCTCTTTCGGGTTTCCCTCCCTTTTTCTTTTCCTTCCACTCTCATCCAATCCACCGGAGGCAACCCAGACGAGCCCAAACCGTCAATCCATCTCGAGTCTTTTTCACCGTTCTCTATTCTCTCTTCTCCATTTCTTCAACCTTCATCCTCATCGTACATACATATATTTTCTTCTCTATCTAGGTGAGCTTTTCTTTTCCTTTCTTTTTGTCTTTCCTGGGTTGTTCTTGAGTTTGGAAACTTGGCATGCTCGTCGGTCTTCCTTACCTTCCTCTCCAACTTGCCGCCCCCTCTTTGTCTCTTTCCATCGCTTTTGATTCGCTTCGTCTCCTTTGTCCTCTTACCTTTAGAGACACCTATCCTTTCTTCCTCTCACTCCACATCGTCTAGTTTCAGCTGGTCTTTCTTTTCTATCACACGCTTCTTATTGATCTTCTTCAGCTTGCATTGGCTGCTTTTTTCGTCTCATCAATTTCCCGTTCTGACATTTTCCGCTTCGTTCACCTGTCGCGTTTTTTTTCTCTGCCTTCATTCAACCGACCTGATCATTAACCTTTCTCATCTCCTTTTCCTTCCTATCATCCAGCCCAGTTCTTCTTGATCCTTTCTCTCTCTCTCTCTCTCTCTCTCTCTTGTTTTCTTGCTCTCTTTCTTGTTCGTTCTTTCTGTGCTTATCTAGGCCGTTCAATCATCAACAACCGTTACATATCACACTTGGGCCCTCATCTGCTTCAACAAACGAACACGAACACGCTTAGCTCCTCGCGATTATCATCCTACAGATTGCTCAATCTTTTCCCTCCCTCACAAACATTCATCTTTCCTTGCCTCGAGCTCAAACCAGAGTTCCTTTTCTTCTCAAGATTCATGCACCTTAAACCAAAGGGTTCATTCTCATCCTCCTTCAAGTCCACTACGGCTTCTATATCAAACATGGCCAAACCCTTCACCGTGAGTGACCTCAACGTTTCTTTCTGTTTCATTCCCTTCTATTGCATTTTTCTTTTGCACCTCGGACGAAGCTATGGCAAGGATAAAAAACCCGTTTTCAAAGACGACATGTTGCTGATTCATTCCTTACATTACACTTTCCTTCCCTTCCCGCGTCCATTCGATCTGCCATCTTATCCACCCATTTCCCCTGCCATTCCAAACTCGCCTTCATCTACAATCCTTCATCCTTATCCATTCATCTACTCACACTCATCTTCACAATCTATAATCCCATTCCGTTCTATGCCACAATCCTATCCTGATCACACACAGACATCTTCTCCCAAGCCGATCCCTGCACCGGCCCCTGTGTCTCCCTCGCTTGAGTCACCCATTCCTTCCAATCCGTCATCCTCTCAATCCGCCACATCCGTCATGACAGAAGACGAAGAAGTTAGTTCCCGTCCCTTTTCTCCGGCTTGTCTATCTTAGAGACGATCACCCTGACGCGTCCGTTTCGTTATCCGTGTTACTTTCCCTTGCCGCCACCTATCAGGATCTCGAAGGGTACCGACAAGGTGGCTACCATCCTGTTCGTATCGGCGATCTTTACAAAGATGGACGTTATATCATCATCCGAAAACTCGGCTGGGGTCACTTTTCAACCGTCTGGCTCGCCAGAGATAACATGTGAGTACTTAACCATCCAAATTGAGATAGAGAAAAAACAAACAAACAAACGGACTATGCAGGCAGAATTGGATCAATCGGATCCTACGGGATATCTGATTGGACCGTGAGTCGAAATATAGAAGTTGAGAGAAAAAAACAAAGCTCGCATTTGTCCAGTTCCTCACTCCACATTCAGATTCGCCTATTGGTCCGATTATCGAAGGGGGCAACCGACCAATACCACAAAAGAGCAACCTCCCTCTTTTTCAAAAGGGCTTTGTCAGAGCTGACCTTTCCATCTCGTATTGTTCATCTTGTCTCTAGTGCCCAACGTCATGTAGCTCTCAAAGTTGTCAAGTCGGATTCTCATTACACTGAGACTGCTTTAGACGAGATTCAACTGCTCCAACGGCTCTCGACCGCCAATCCGAACCATCCGGGCAAGAGACACGTCGTTGCCCTTCTCGACGATTTCCAACATGTTGGACCGAACGGAACCCATGTGTGCATGGTGTTCGAGGTATGTCCTCTCCTCATCTTTCCCTCTTTCTTTGCACCTTGTGGGTGTACTCTGTGTGCTCAAGCTGAGACCCATTTTTCTTTCCACCGCTAGGTTCTGGGCGAGAATCTGTTGGGTCTCATCAAACGATACCAACACCGGGGTGTCCCGCCTCACATCGTTCAGCAGATCGCAAAGCAGGTCCTCCTTGGTCTCGACTACTTACATAGCGAATGTCAGATCATCCATACCGATCTCAAGCCGGAGAATGTGTTGATCTGTATTGATGATGTCGAGTCTGTGGTTGCTGCCGAGCTCGCGAGCTGCCCAGCAGCCGTGCCCACCAAGCTTGTTGGTGTGCCTCCCAGTCAAGGTAGAGGAGGCACTCAAACACCCAAGAGCGAAGGAATCTTCATTGTTGGTAGTCAACCATTGCCGAGTCCGAGCAGCTCCTACGGAAGCAGCCACCAGATGCTCGACAAGTACAACTTTGGAATGACCAGCATGACAAACGAGTCTGCTTCGTCCTCGCTCTTTGCAAAGAAAGCCGTGCCAGCCGCCGGTAACAACCAAAAGACCGCTCTTCCTTCTAAAGGATCAACCTCGAACTCCTCAATCTCATCCTCCACTGGATCTGACCTACACTTTGGTGAAAAGACCCAAGTGACCCCAGCGGTTCAGTATCACGGCCCCTCCCTACTGTCCCAACAGGTTCACGGCCATCCGTCCCCGTCGATGGCACCGACCGCTCACCCAAGTTCGACACTCCCCCCGAGCTATCCTTCCAATAGCACAAACAACGCAAGCACAAGCACAAACAACTCGTCATCCGCATTCGACTCCGCGTTCTCGTCCGTCTCGACGACGACGACGGTCGGAACCGCTTCCTCGACTTCCAACATGTCTGCCCCCAACACGCCTACCCCTCAGACCCCGAATGACGGGCCGGCCACCCCACCACCAATCAACATCTCAACATCTATCATGTCTTCTCTCTCTGTCGCCGATGACGGCGCCCCGGACGGAGACGATATCGGAGTGGAATCGAGTGTGCCTGACACAAAGTACGGTACCGTCCCCCAGTCTCATGGAGCAGGTGCAAGGTCTCTACCGGACTATCCCGTCGCCCCGGGGGTGAACGACCAGGCTGGGTTGCCCTCCCCTCCGCCCGCGCCTTACGACCCGGCGAGCTTGGAGCGGATTACCGTCAAGATTGCCGATTTGGGCAATGCGTGTTGGGTCGATCACCATTTCACGAACGACATCCAGACCAGACAATACCGATGTCCAGAGATCATCCTCGGTACCCAATGGGGTCCGACGGTCGATAACTGGAGTGCGGCTTGCCTGGCGTTCGAATTGGTCACTGGAGATTACCTTTTTGATCCCCAGCCGGGCACAAAGTATGACAAGGACGATGACCATATGGCTCAGATTATCGAGCTTCTTGGAGAGATGCCCAAGCAGCTCGCCACGTCCGGTCGATACTCTCAAGAGTTGTTCAACAAGAAAGGTGAACTCCGACATATTCACAAGCTTCGGTATTGGCCGATCGTCTCGGTCTTGAAAGAGAAGTATGGGATGACGGACGAGGAGGCCGACTTATTTTCGTCATTCCTGACTCCAATGCTGAACGTCTGGGGCACGAAACGAGCACAGGCGAAGGACATGCTGGACCACTCTTGGTTGGGCGGTGTCGTTGTCCAGGGCGAGCTGGACTGTCTGGAGAGAGAAGAACAGAGAAGATCCAGGATAGGCTCCGGTTCTGAAGGTCTGGGAGGGGGAGCAGCTGACGCCAGTTGGATTCAACCGCCGAAAGGACCGATGGAAGACACCCCAGCCGGTGGGTTTGCGCCTGGGTCAGGAAACCCAATCAGCCTGCCGCCGAAATCGGCTCCATCGAAAGCTGTTCCACAGAAAAAGACTGGAGGGTTCGACATCAAGATCTAACTCTTCTCTTTCTACTCTCGCCCTCATGTCTATCATTCATGTCTTTCCATCCTCCCCTCTTAAACTTGTATTGTGTTCGTTCGGCCTGACCTCTCCCGTCCGAGGTCTATTCCTATTTCCCTAAGTTTCTTTTTTGATCCCACCTCATCCGCCACGGTCGGGGATTCCCAAACCTGACAGTCTCTTCTCATTCGCGTCTTTCTAGTCTCTTTCTCTCTATTGAGTTTCTTTAGTGATTTATCTTCCTTTCTTCCACTTTTCTTTTGACGCATCGTATGATTTCTCTATTATCTTCTTTTTTCTCTTCCGTTTCGACTGCGAACTTTTCCGTCCGCCGTCTTTATATTGTTTAATTCTTGATCTCTCCGTCTTAATACGCTTGCCTTTTCGTTTCTTCTCTCCTCTTTCTCTTTTCTCCATTAGTCGGCCCATTCTTTGTAGCTCTTCTTTTGTCTTTTCGTTCTTATCTCTATTTCTTGCTCCTGACTTGTCTCTTTCTTTCTTTCTTTCTTTCTTCCTTCTTAATCATAACACTGACCTCTCCTCGTCGGACTCGTCTTTCTTCCGCTGTCCCCTCGTTTTCCTATTTCCTCCTATCTAATTCTTTCTTCCTTTATAGATGCATTTATCAGTCTTTTCTTCTGAACGCGATCTGAGTTTATTTGAGCACAAGAAATTTCATCTGATAAAGGGAGGTTCACTAATTGATACAGTTTACAAATCGATCGTCTAGACCTGATGGTGACATTGTTGATAACCACGAGCGAACCGATCAAGTATTAGTGGGGAACTCCACACATATGGCCCGTAGAGAGAAAGTCGACGTACAGAAGACTCCCAAACCATCGGAACCCTACTTGTCCTCTGGCTTGACCAACTCTGGGGTGCTGTTCCCGTTCTTTGTCTCTGGGTCACATACATAATGGGGCTTGGACTTGTCCCCGGCCGAATCCTCGGATGAAGCGTTCGGCTTCGGCAAATCCTTTCCCTTAGCGCTCTCCCCACCGCTCTCGGCTCCGGCAGAGGTGGAAGGTGACTTGCCCTCAGAATCGGGTGAAGGGATATCCTTGCCCTCCGGACTACCGTGTTTGTCGGTGTACTCTTTAGTAGCGGGTGGCACGGAGGAATCCTTATCGCCGGGCCCGGAGCCATAACCATGGGAAGCTCGAGCGATGCTGCAAGGTGAAGTCGGATGAGATGGCAGGAGATGGTTATTTGGAGGAAAGAGAAGAAGAAGAAAACATGTTGAGAGCCTGTTGCGCGCACTCCAAACTACATGAATGGATGCACTCACGATGTCGTCTGGATCGACCGGTAGAGCGCGGGTGAACCGATTGCCCGGAAGAGAGGAACTGATCTGACGAACGCAGTGGACATCGTTGCTATGAGTGTTATACTGTAGATGAAGAGATGGGAGTGGCAATGGAAAGAAGAGTAAGAAACAAAAAAGAAAGAAAGAAACAAAAACGATGGCCGCTCTTTTGAACGATCGGTGAGATCTCAGGGCAGCCAGATGGAGTTCAGGTACGATTGCGCACGGACCATCGTCATGATCGGTTACGCGATCGGCCGCCTGACTGTAACCGATCGAGCCTAAGGCACGGTCAGGGAATATTGTAACCATGACGTGCGGATCGCTTACCTAATCAAACCATCCGGTCCGGTAAACCTCAGCCGTTCACCTGTCTCGCTCACCATCACTCTGACCTATCAACTAGCCATCATCATTGTGAGGATGTCTAGTGGCAACACCGCTACCGAGAAAGCTACCAGCGAGACAAACACATCATCATCTAGGCCAGGTCTTCCAGCGAGGAAATCTCTCAAGAATATCGTCAAGATTGATTGGGATGCGTTCACCTCGCTTGGGAATGTGGCAGAACGTCCAGACTGGATGGGCGGTTTTGTCCTGTTAGGTACGGCTTTACCTTTGATATCATCTCGAGGCCACGTTTGTTGCCATCTGTTCCAGATGTTGAGCTACGTACCTAAAGAAAAAAGCTTGGAAGATGGTTGTTCAGGAAGAAGTATGTCGGGCGCATCAGAAGAGCTCTCAGCTGGTCGAACGACCCAAGGGAGTGAATGACATTTAGTTCAATCGAAACGATTGGGATGGCAGTGAAGAGAAGGGAGAGATACTGGACAAGTCAGCTCTACATGTATATCCTGCCTCAATTGAGCGTAGCATAAACCAAACAAAAACACAGTGCAGCTTTTCTTCAGAGGCAGTTTGGACTAATCACTGTTCTTCCGTTGCCTTTCTCTCTTCGTCTCATGTGCTGTTACCTAACGATAACAACCCGGAGGATAGACGTACTGGAGAGTAAGTTCATTCTGGCCTATATTCTTTCTGTCATGCCTTAACTGACATCATTCCTTTACCGAATCCGCTGAACCTTCACCTATCATAGCCTTCTTCGACTCTAGATTGGACTTAATCGAACGACAGCTCAGAGTCCATAGAGACAGACTAAAATACAAAGCTGGCGAAGTTTTATCAAAGTCAAGTGCCAATCTTCGGTGAGTTCTCGATACCTCGACTCAAAATAGTCATCCGTGGTCGTTGGTTACCACTGATGCCAAGAGATCTACACTATTATGGGTGATGTTGGATACGTGTTGGATCGCTTAGTGCATTGGCACCTAAGAGCCCTCGCATATGGCCCTCTGATCGACCGGAAGAGGATGAAGATGATATAGTTCGAGTAGCAACCCGTACCCGGTCAGATTCGCTTGAGGAAGCAGCCGCGATGGAACACGCGCGGAAAGGCATGAAGAAGGAGGAACGCTGGCTCTTGGCCGAAAGAGAGCTCAGAAAGTTCAAAGACAAGGTCAGTCGAGTATTTCCGATCATACGTTTCCCTTTTCCCTTGCGCGTCGTCATTTGGTTGTCTCATCCTGATACAGCCTATGCATCAAAAGACTAGTCTGACAACTTATGTTTCCTATGACATGCTAGACTCAGGACCGATTGCAATCGCTATCAACCTCCTGGGAGTCCGCTAGGCATCTCCGAACCAGGGACAAAGTATCCTTCTTCTTCGGAGTAATGACCGTACTGACGAGTTGTCTGATGGTCGGACTGTGTCCGGAGTGGATTCCAATTTGGTAGTACGTCCAAAGATCTGATACTATTGGTAATAGGTCGATAAACGCTGATTGGAGACTGATCGGACCGGTGCGGGTGTGGAATAATCTCCTAATCTTTTCTTTCGGAGCAGTACAGTCCAGAGCGCATTCTATCTGCCCGTCCGGATATGGACATATAAGAAGAAGCAGTGGCATTACTTTCTCTGGGACATGTGCTATTGTACGGTGCTTCGACCTTGTTGACCATATTGCTAACTATATGTTGCTTATACTAACGAGCCAATCCATGTCGCTTCTCACGCTTGTGGCTCAGATGTGAACGTGCTGGATCTCATTTGGATGTGTACGCGTATTTTTCTCTTCTATTTATAATGCCCCGAAAAATCATGTTCTCATCACTCCCCTAGGATCTGTATCCTTCACTTCTTGACACTCTACAGGGTTCTTTCCTGCAAATACCATCTTTTTCACGGCTTGCTATCTGTTGACAATGGGTAAACAAATCTTGCGTCCCTTTGATCTGTGACCGCAAAATGAATCGGGGACTCATTCTCTGATGAATTCACTGGTCCTGTTAGGCCCTCTGGCGTCGGCCATCATCACATGGAGAAACTCGTGAGTCGTTTGCATCAATCTGGCTGCCGATACGTCAAGCTCAAACTGGTCTGACTTCTGTCCTCTGGTTGTACAGTTTGGTTTTCCATTCTTTGGACAAAGTCACCTCTCTCTTCATCCACATATGTTTGTTCTTCTCTACTTGACATGACTAATCGTTTGTTTCTCTGACGTATTGGCTGATTTTTCTGGATTTACCGGCCTCTCGATAGATCCTCCATTGACACTCACGACGATCATTCACTTTTACCCAAATGGAGCGGAGAGATGGCCTGGAATCGTAAGGAGCGGGGAGATTGCTTGGTGGAGAAAGATGATTCTAGGCATTGGGTTTTACCTCGTTTGGCAGATGATGTACTGGAGAGTTCGTCATTCCCATCCTCTTTCCCGTCACTAATGCACTTTGTTCAATTTGATCTGACATCAAAAAACAATATATAAAAAAACTTAGCTTGTCGTGATTGGGCGGAGAGAAAAGATTAACGCCGGAAGGATCACTTCATTTTCCACGTACGTCTTTTTTGATTTAAAAACATACATAGATTACATAGACGTGTACTCATAAGCGACAACATGATTTCTTCTTTTATTATCATCCTTCTATTCGGAACGCGTTGACACGGCAGGCTGCTGAAAGATAAGCATAATGTGATCGGACGATGGATGAGAGCCACCAAACCAGAGAAGAGAGAGTCTCTTTTCATGTTCTGGCAACTAGGTTTGTTTCAGGTCAAAATTTCATATGTTATTCTTCTGGAAGAAAGCCTCTGATTATCTCTTTCTTCTTTTCGTTTGATTCATGACCGCGCTGTAGTCTACACAGCTGTGTGCTTCTTGCCATCTATCTTTTTCTTATGGAAGAGCAAAGTAGGATCAGGAGCGTTCTTGATCTCAGTTTTTGCCGTCGCCACTTGGAACGGAGCGTCTTACTATGTCGAGGTCTGGGGCCGAAAGTCAGTTCTCTTTGTTACGTTTCATACTTCTTTTATTAATTTTAAAAAGCGGCTGACCGGACTCTGATTGATGAACTTACAGGTTTGAACGAGAATTGGAGGCACTCCGAAAAGAAATGGCTTCTCTGACTACTTCGCCATCTCCTGCAATATCGCAGGCAGATCTTCCCTCTTTGGAAACTTCATCCATAGGTTCCTCCTCAGCAACGGCAACAACATCTAAGAACATATCATCAACAGCCGAGAAAAGACCTGGGCTAGCTCAGATTCCTTCATTCTCGTTGGATGAAAAGAGTGAGAAGAGCGAAGGCGCTTTAGATAAGGTTGATTCAAAGTTGAGGGATCACGGAGCGGAGATCGGAGGTGGCTGAAGCTTTATTATTATTTTAATTTCGTTCGAGACTTGATGATTAATGTTATCATTATTTCTGTTGTTCCCAACACCACTGTTGAAACTCCATCCTTTTCTCCTTTTATTTTTGTTGAAATTCACACCTTCATATTTTGTTTGCGTATTGATCAAATCTTCAAAAGATAGGAGAGCAAGTGACCAGGACCAACAGAAAACTTATATGTTCATACTCCATACAAAGTATTCGTATCTAGTACTGCTTTTTAGCTCTTACATGAGTCTCCATCGCTCTCTGTCCCCGCGTTCTCAAGACCTTCCGGTCCTTTCGGTCTAACACCGTTTTATCCGGCATATGGCGGAGCCCTTCGAAATCATCCAGAGTACGAAGACCTCGTCTTCCTTTTCTCTTCCTGTTCTTCCTATTATCCCATTGCCTGTTCTGTTTCGCGACCAACGCAGCATCCGATTGAGCCTCCTTGCGTCTGATTTGACCTTCAGATCCTTCATCTAATTTGGCCATTCGATACCGTCGGAGAGCAGACTCATAAGCCCAGATGACATAAGTGAGATGGGCGATCTTTGAACCCTGCTGATAAACGACGTATCGACTGTGAAGCGCCCGAACATCTGGCCAAACTAGATGAGGCGGAAGAGGATCAGGTCGGATGGTATGACGAGGAATCATTCGGATCAACGATTTCGAAGGAAGAGGTGGTTGAGAGGAGGATCCGATAAGCGATGGCGGATACAATTCTACAAATCTTCGTAGGATCGAGTCTGCCAAAGATAGTTCATCCGCTCTGTCAAGAATGATGGAAAGTAAAAAGCAAGAGGCAAATTAGGGGGAAAAACAACTATGACAGACTAATGCACAAAATAGACAGATGTGAGTTGAGAGAAGGCGGAACTTACCTTGTCATGATTCGAATCATGTACACCCAAATCTCCTCGATATTTCTCTCGTTCAATCCCACACTCTCCTTTAATGACTTTGCGAACGAAGCTCCTTTCGACAACTCCTCTCTCTTGCCCATCTCCTCTATCTTCCTCTCAAACGTCTGCCATTCCTTGAAAATTTCGAACGCTTCCTTCGCCGCTCTCTGTCTCTCTACCGATTTTGCGGTCATCAATCGTTGAAGAACATGCAGATATGACCATACATTCGGCCTGACCTTCACCTCTGACCAAACGTTTTTGAATCGTTCAATACAGTGGGTCAAGGACGATGCATGATGATAAACCACCGAGAGGTATGAGTTGACCAACCGAGGGGTCATCTGAACGAACCGAAGCGAAGGTGGATGGTTGGATGGTGATCGCCAATCAGGATCGGTTCTAAAGATGTACGCGTCGTTGTAGGCATGGGATAAGAGAACGTTGGCTTCGTGAAGGATTTCCTGAGAAGTTTGAGGGAGGTGGGAGGAAGCGATACTAGGGGCTGGTTGAGATTCTTGTTTGCGAGAAGGAGGGTCGGATAAGCGTTTCTCAGTAGATGAATTAGTGAATGGTGTTGGTGGTATGACAGTAGTGGCTGTCGAGCTTGAGGTGACTGATGATGCTGGGAAAGCATCTAAAGATCCAGATGGGAATGAGGACATATCGAACGTCTCTCTGAAGGCCGCCTCTCCATCTTCATCTCTACCAGTTGCCAAGCCGGCGTCGTTAGACACTCCGTCTGCTGCATTGGTTTTGTCTTTTCTTTCCTTCTTGTCCCCCTTCTTCTTTCTACTATTCTTGACCATCCCTCGCACAAGCGATGGCTTTGCGGCCGCATAAGCCATCAATGCGAGCTCTAATGTCCGACTGCCCGGTGCGACGGCATTCCCACCATGAGAGGATCTCGAGAATCGAATCATCTCGGTCAATACCCATCTTGTCCTCGCTAAATCACCGTTTTTGGCCGCTCCTTGGAGAAGCAACTCGAACGTCTCCCTATTCGGAGTGTACATCTTCCTCTGCTCAGACTCTCCTTGTTCTTGTGCACTCTGACCAGGCACAACCCCAGCTGGAACGGAGTATTTATAAAAGTCCAACATGGTCTTGAACATTCGAAGGGCTTCTCCCCAGAACCTGCCTACCGGCACTAACGCGCACAACATGGCGTTGAAGGCATCGACCTCGGGTAGATAGCCATGCTCTTCAGTCATCTCTTTCCAAAGGTCGAGGGCTCGTTCCGGTTGAGGATCAGTTGATGAACCACATGCTTTGATGAGAGAAATGAACGCTTCACGCTGTGGGGTTGCATGGGCGATAAGTCGCATGTGCGAAAAGAGATTAAATCCAGTCGCTCGGTGAGCTGGGATTTCAGAGTGAAGTAAGGGTTCTATGAGGGAGATGTAGGTCTTTTCAGGGACAAAGATCAATTGGTCCTCGAGAGAATGAAGTGTAGTAATGGCGCCCGGGAGGTCAGCGTTCGCAAGATGGGCTACGATCAAATGAGAGTGGGAAATAGATGTTATTTTTGCACCACCTAGCAAAAAAAAGAAGAAGAAGTGGACCGTTTGAGTTTGTTCAGCTAGGTTGTACACGTATTAAGTGATCTGTTTATAACAAAATCTTTTCAAAAAGATAACTCACATGATTGCATCGCACGTAATGCTGATTGAACTCCGTTCAAGTCCCCTCTTTTGGCAAATCCATCCAAAACTAGCTCGAATCCTTCTTTCCATGCACTTTCTCCAGACCTCGACATCAGTATCAAAGCCTTGACACTCTGCTCAAGCGCCTTCCCTTCTAGAGCGTTCACAACCTTTTCCAAAGGCGTGAACGGCCTCACTCTTTTGGCATCTATTGTCATCTTCTTCCTCAATTGGCGCATTAATTTCAATTGATTTTGTACATCCTCAGGAAGGATTGATGCGTAGTTATCCGCTTCGTCGACCGCATTCGTTATCATCTTGTGCCATTCGTTCGTGGTTATCAGTCCGAGAGGAACATCGTTTTTACGGCGGCCTTGACGTTTTGATGATTGGGTTTCTTCATCCAGGCCAACGAATGATGGTCTAGGAAACACGTTCGACGGAAGGTCCAACATGAGCTTCTCTAATTTGTCAAGGATTTCTGACGGTGGAGGGGAAGGTAAAGGAGGCAGATTCTGTAGTGAGCGAAATTGATTTCGAATGGAGTCAGGCAGAGTATGCATCGAAGAATTGATTTCCACGGTTGATGAGGTGGCAATGTCGGCATTCAAAGGAACAGATGAAGCCGATGGGGTATCTTGAAAGTTGGATTCATCTGCTTGTTCCAAATTTGATTCGTCTGGTTGACGACTCTCTTTTGTTGTGGCATTCCCGGATTTTTTTTCACTCTTTATCGCGTTTTCCTCCTCACTCTTCGAAGCTTGGGGCTGATTTCCGAAAAGCGAGTTCAGCTCGAAAAATGACTTTGCGCTCCAATTTTTATCCTCTTCTGTCTTTTCGACTCTGTTCTCCTTTCCTTTCTCTATTGATTTGAGTTTTGGGGCCTGGTTAGGTCTTGCGCCGACCATCACCAACTCTGGCTCGATTTCCTCTTCGCCGTATATGCCCAAGGCTTCAGAGATATCCCGTTCCTTACGTTCCGGCTCCCATGTTTCGAGATCCTTGAATGACGGGATTGTTCCTTCGCTTCCGGAGGCGATAGATTTGAGGATATTTTGACGATCCTGGCTAATCTGTTTTGGTTTGGCTTGGCTATTTTCGGCCAAAGGAAAGGAAGACGCAGGAGCAGGATGGGTGGGCGACGCGAGGTGTGGGATATTACCAAGTTCATTTCCTGAGGCAAGCAAGTTGAGATAGAAATCTTCGATCTCTTCTTCCGTTAATGGAGGAAGATTCTTGGTCGCCTCCTACGAGTTCGGCATAGATACAAGAGAAGAAACGCATCAGAACGGCCTGTCCCATCAAGCGTCTACGATACGGGCGTTCCCAGAGGGACACATGTCACCATGAAGACGGAAATTATTAAATGGATAAATACCTCAGTGGCGATCTCTCTATCCTGCCGAAGAACCTGTTCCTTAAAGTATCTGCTCTGCACTTTAATTCCCTTCATCTTATCTTTAAGCTTGTGCCCTGTCAGCGGTGTGAGTTGTTCTTCGATACTCTTCTCTCTGTAGTAGAAAGCGCAATTGACCCAAGCAAGAAAATCAAAAGCGAATCCCAATAGACGTATCGTTAGCTGACCATTGTCAGGAGTCAGATTACTCATTCAAAGCAGAGGAATCAGTAGCGTACTCTTTCTCCCTCTCGGTCAACGGCCTTTTCACATGCGGTTGAAAGATGTTCCTTTCTGGCACAACCCGACGATTCCAAGAATTCGATCTTGAGAATGACCTCGAGAGGAGTGTTGTCGGTTGAAGAATCGTCGAGCGTGAAATCGGTACAGTCCATCGAGAGGAAACCATGGAAGATCTACATGGTATCATGACGTTGTCGTTCGGGTGCCGAAGAGAGGAAAACGGGTCGTGAGGACTCGTGTGGGTGTCAGGTGGAGGAGAAATGTTCACATTTTGTCGCAAGAGTTAATGAGACGGGGTTTTCCAAATTATTGTCAAGACTTATGTAATACGGTTAGTCACCGCGACTCCTTCTCACTTGTCTAGTTGATTTCGGATGACACGCGCATCCTTGTGCTGAATATGTCGGATAGAAAGAGAATAAGAAGGATGAAGCAATGGCAGACGTTCCATAAGGAAATATATCAAAAGTACAATGTTCATGAAGTGGGAAAATTCTAGGACTAAAGAAGAATATATATTATTGACCCAGCCAATAGTAGATGCAGCACAATAATCAGCCAGCGATTATCAAATTTTAAGAGAAGCAAGAACAAGAAACCCCTTTGAAGACAGATAAAAGACTCAAAAAAAAAAAAGAAACGAAACAGGATGAAAAAAGAAAGATCCGCTGAAAACAAGGAAACGAAAATCAAAGGCAAAACAACACCAGAATAGGAAATCTAGATATTGGCAGAGAAAGAACCGATGTCTTGTGAGTCGTTATCTCTTTACACTGGAATGAGCTTAAAGGTCTGTTGCAAAGTAGTCGGGAAAGAACAATGTCAGTCAATGGTAATCATTGGCACATGATGTAAAGAGTCGGAAGTATGATACATACAACAGCGCTATAAGTGTCGGCCGTGTATTTAGAAGAGAATTTAGATCGATTCCCAACAAGGAAGATCGCTTTCGATTTATTGCCAACCATACCGAGCATATTGACAACAGCTGTAGAACGAAGGTTTCAATGGAAGAAGACGCTTTTCCGATTAGTTGAATCTCTTGTAAGGAAAAAGGGTAAGGTGTTGAATGCGTACATCCGTCAGAGTTGACCCATCGAGCAGTAAGCGGGCTCGAAGACGAAGCATACGTCCAGATCGCAGTCTCCACCTGTAGAGACCTTCCGGTAGCAGTGTTACAATCATTGCTGGCATACTCTGGGCCAGAGTTGGTAGAAGCTGTATTAAAGAACGAGGAAGTCGAAGATTGAGCGATCCAATTAATTCTAATTTCGTCTTGAATGCACAAGTGCTTTAATCGTGAACTTACTAGAGGAAGAAGCAGTTAACGCAAGGTAACTGAAGATGGTTTAGTGAATCAGAGGGTCAGCGTCAGAAAACCTGAGACATTTGATAAGGTTCTACTAAGAATAAGAGAAAAGAAGACCTACTTCAAACTATCTGTAGACATCGTACTGCTCGGGCTATTTGGACCAACGATCGCTCCTACGTTGTTGTTTCCAGAATAGGCGAAGGCAAGGTTCCCAAACAAAGAAGGTCTGTTAAGGCCGTAAAGAATGGTGATGGGTTTGATCAACATGATGAAAATATGACTGTTTCAAAATTCTGGAACAGAAGACAGGGCATACGGAACGGAGACCTTCAAGGCGTCACTCGCTAACTGTGTGTAAACGTAGAAAGCCGATGCTAACGTGGTTTATTTATTTTTGTTCAGAAAAAGGAAGGATAAAAGCAAATGTTAAGGCATGTTCGAATCATTTAGAAAATTCGAAATGAAAGATGAAAACTCACCAGCGTTGCTAGCATCAGCAGCCAGGTATCCCAGAGAATTGCTTTGAGAGTCAATGATCTGAACATGATAGCCACAATTGATTGGTGCGCTCGAAGCTCGAGCATCTAGATCGAAGGAATCGAGTGAACAGAAGAACGATATCAATTACTCTGATTACAGGAATAGTGCACAAAATCATGATTAACGCACTCAATGGCTTGGACCGTTTTATTCTAGACGGCTTCTCGATCAGCTGTTGTTTGGAAAACATCGAGGACGGCTCGTTATTGATTTGCCACCTAGGATCTCGAACTCCGCCATACCGCTTCTCGATTGATGCCGTCTGGCCGGCTAGACTACCAAAACCATCGAGTGGGTCAAGCGGGAAGAGAGAGTCCATATCATTAGTATCCTCTGTTGACCTCATCATAAGCGGCGTAATCTCTGTCCTCGTCCTCGTCATTGTAGGAGCGGCAGCAGATAGTTCTGTAAGGAGAGATAGCGCAGTGGTAGCGAGAAGTAAGATGTATCGCATCGTTCGGAAAGAGGAAAGTAGGAGGATAGAAAGGTAGATAGGAAAGTCAGAAAGTATGAAGGTAGCTGAAAGGCTTGGGCGGAAGAGGAGGTTGTACCGGGCGGAAGAACGAATATGAGTAAAAAAAGCAAAAGGAGAAGGATGCGATATGATTAAGAGTTCTGAAATAAGTCTTTCCTTCCGAGATCATCCACTCTCTTTTATATCTCAACGGACTCTGGGATGTCCGATCAAGCGAGATGTCAGTGAAGGTCTGAACTATTTCCGGATCGATCCGGAAATCTCAAACAGAAATGAGAGAGAGAGAAAGAAAAAGAGCAGCAAAAAACGTTAATAGAGAAGGCGAGGATTCAAGACTTAGTCGACCGACCGGCCATCACGGGTAGGTTGAAGACTAGTCCTTAGTAGATAAAGAAACCGATATTAAAGCGGGGTCAAAGCATCACAAGCCAGAAGCGGAAGTGTGCTTAAAAACTGGAGACTTCCAACACATCCCGGGCAAGGCAAATTCAAAAGAAGAAAAATCAAAAGGAGACAAAGGTTGATGAGAAATGAGTAAATACTAGCCTAGTCTCAGTCAATAAAAACGAACGACAGATCAAACACCAGGTTAATCATAAGCAAGGCTGAAAGAAAGAGAGAAAATAGAAGAGAAAGCTCGATCACCGCAGATCTGAAGTCTTTGCTTCGTACACTCTCACGTTCCGGTCCGAAATATACACCCGGGGGAGAAGGAAAAGAACAAAATATTGGATCCCGCGCTTCGGTTTACTTTTCGGAGAACAGTCTGATCTTTTTTTGGGGCGGGAACGAACGAAATAAACAAGTCCCGGAGGCCAGCGAAATTGCGTTTCCTCTGGCAAGAGTCTCGGCTGAGCTCGCCACGTGAGCAGAGCCGGTTGAATGGCCGTGTGTCCGAATGAACGAGATCCGACCCGAACGTGTTACTCTGAAGGTGAGAGTAGATCAACAACTCGATCAGCTCATTTATTGTTGCTCTTATCCTCTCTGTTGATTACACCCACAAACAAAGTCAGTCCCGTCAACAATTTCACAATCTTCAACATCTAAATACTATTCTTTTCGCCTTCCCTTCTCGGTTTCGGTCCATCTTTTGCACTCTCCTTCGTCTCCCTGATTGGTCCTAATCATGTTCAACATCTGTGTTTACACTAAAGAACAATTTCTCTATCTCTATGTCCTCATTGATATTATTGACTTCCTTGTAACATGGCAAGCGACCTTCTTCTTCCCAGAAACCCTAAATCGCTTCATTTTGCTCTTGTTCCATTAATGGTCTCGACCCGGCAACCGTCTAGTTTATGAGATCAAACAAAATCGCCGAAAGGGTTCTGTCTCTGGCTCGTTAAACAAATTTCAGCTACGTTAAAAAAAAGAAGGAGCAGTCGTTCCTTTTTCGAATCTAAACTGCATCCGCTTTATAAAGCTCGAGACATTTCATCAAACAAGATTGAGGGACAGAGAAGATGGGTTGCGTTTGAAAGGGAAGGATGAAATAGCCCAAGCCGGAAGCGAGACAGGAAGAAGTAAACAAAGATATGATAGGTAAAAATAAGAAGAGAAAGAGAAGCAGCTGTATAGCAAGGAAGAGAAAGAAAAGAAGGTGATCAAATTCATACGTCAACCAACCCGATAGGAAGAAAGAGAGGATCTCACAAGAGACGTACGCGCAATATGCCCCAAAGGCAAGATTACATCATCGATACCAGACTAAGGTAAGTTTTGATGCCGACGCATCTCTTGAGCATCTATGTATCTTTATCAGTCGACTGTTGGATGGGTACAACGGTTGACATACCGGCAAAGAGGAGGGGCGCAACGATAGCAAGCAAGACAACGGATTGCATGGTGATGAAATCAAGTATTAATTTAGGGAAATTTCTGAGGGAGAAGAAAGGAAAAAAAATTGATTGAGCGAGTAATTGAGGTATACGATGATATTAACATTATTAATCTTGTTGAGATAAGAGAAGGCCTGCATGTTTATAGAATAAACGAGCAGTGGGCAAGGTAATGAGTTGAGAAGTATATGATGGCCAGGATCTGATCATTCTTTACTTTCTATCGTTGCACGCATCAGGATGACGGTGGAATGATCAGGCCGGGCGAGAATCATGTCGATCATCCCGCAAGCCCAGCCATGGTTATTTAGCTTACGGATCTGAAGGCGTGAACCACATGTCTCGACTATAGAAAACATAATATGAGCACAACCGGTCATGATTGATCAGTGGATGAGGATGCATATGGTTGGAGAGATGCAGTCTACGATGGTATTTGCAGAGCCACTTCTCTCTTTTTTTTTCTTACCTTAGTCTAGACCTTTGTGAGACGTATATCAGCGTCTTTTCGCGGTTAACAATTCCTGAATCCAGAAATTCTCCCTATTAAAGTCTAGGAAAACTGTCTCAATCAAATTATTGCCTGCGTTTAACAACAGTATCTAAAAGACGGATCAGAAAAGAGAGGAAAGGGCTGGCCGGACTGGCGGAAGTAGGAAGAGATACAAAGTTCGAATTCTCAAGCCAAGAATCAATCATCCAGTACTGTCTTTAACATCAATTGCAAGTATCGCACTCCGCTTCCTTCCGGTACCTATAACGTAACTTTTCATGTCAGATATCACCGAACATAGAGTGCAAAAGACCAGTTTGCCTATAATAATCATGGGAGATATGATGGCGGAACACCGAAGGATGAATATGCATGATGTTAACATGACTGAAGGGACTATTTTCATGTTCCGTTTTTCTTGCGCGTCTCAAACAGACAAGTAGGAATGATTATTGTAAGATTGACTCTGCAGTGAACTCTTTCTTCAAGGAAGCTTCATCACCTTTTCCGAGACTCATTCGTTGAGCTGCAGTCTCGAATAACATGCGTCGTGTCTCACGTCTTGTTTCTTTTTTGAAGTTTTCTCTCTCTCTCTTGTTCTTAAATTGATAGCACTCGGAAAGATTGCTACTGCTTTGAATGAGTTCTAATCTCTCGTACTATATTCAGTCAAAGTAACCTCCTGTTGATCCTTCTGGAAGCACGGGTTTAAAAAAAGGAGATATAAAAAAACAATTGATGAATCATAGAAGCCACTTGACTGTGGCGGTTGAGTGATCGATAGCTCCTGATCGAGAGTATGCTGCCGGACAAAGTTCAATCGCCGTCGAAGCCCTCAGGTTAGATGAAGATTTAACCTGCCATTTTTGGTGTATTTCTGTTTTATCTGTGCTTGATCTGCCTCATCTTCTTTATTGGCCATGTTTATTTCGGATAAATAAACAAATGTCGAGTTTTTAACACTGTATCACCTTTGAACGCAACGGCCTTTCCTTCTTTCCAAAACACCGAGCATCTTTCTGGTTCTTCTCCTTCTATTATATCTCGACTAGGCGAATATATCTGGTCTTCGGCCTCGATCCCTGGTCTAGATTATCTTCACGCCACCTTCCTTACAATACAAATAAAACACGGTCTCAATCAGATCCCTGCCTTTGGCCAAATTAGGCGAAACATAATATTCATGACAATAGACCGGTCGTAAGAGAAAACACATCGTTTCTTGAATTCTAATCAAAAGACTCATTATATATATAACTTGCCCAGGCCGACACGCCAGATGCGTGAAAGAACAAAGAGAAAAGAAAAGCAAGAAAAACTGTAGGGTATAAACAGATATGTAAGCAGATCAGAAGTAGATATGATGAAAGCAAAAAGATGACCCTCTCTCTTTGCGAATGTACAGTTCGCAAAGGAGTGAGACAGAAGCAAAACAGGAAACAGTAAACTATTAACGGGAAAACAGAACAGTGAAACGATACAGAAAGGTACAAGAGATGATGAAACATAGCAATGCAGAGAAGATCAGCAAGGGAGAGTAGAGATACAGCAAGAGACAGCAAGAGGCAAAAGAAGACAGCAGGAGTCAGGGAGAGACGGAAGAAGAGAAAGACAGAGACAGATCTGGATATCGAGAACTCAAAAGAGGGATAAGAGAACAATTGAGCCGCGGAACAGAACCAAGTTTATGAAATCGAGGTTAGCTTGAAAGTGACGGCCGTGTAAGTGTCGGAGGTGAACTGCTTGGCAAACGCGCTTCGGTCGCCAACGAGGAAGACCGACTTGGAGCTGGCACCGACCACGCCGAGCATGGTAAATTTCGCTGTAGGGGGAAGGAGGGCAAGGGTGGAACGTTCTTTAGTCAAGGCTCGCTCAATCGGAAGCTGATATATGCTTGTACATGAGGTGAATGGATTGGAGAAAGAGGAGGAGAGGGAAACAAGAGGACACATACATGAATCAGGGTTGACCCAGACAGCGTTGAGCACGCTACTAGACGAAGTGTACTGCCAGATGGTAGTCTCCGATGTCGAGCTCGAGCCTTGGCCCATTTCATAGGAGTTAGAGTAATTATTGCCAGGGTTAGTGGTACCTGTTAGAGAGCGAAGCAGGTGGATGAAATATAAAAGGCAGAAGAAAAGAAATCAGTTATGGTCGAAGTGACTAATCTGCTATGCAGAGCGAAGGACGTCTAGACAAGCACACAATGTGTAAAGGCATCAAAAACTTACTAGCGGAAGAATCACTGATCTGACAGTAACTATAGAGCATCAAGGCGAATGTCCAAGGGTTCGTTTTACCCGGCCAGATCATAGTCAGTGCTGATGAAGCGATGAATGACACATTTTGAAGATTAGAGGAGACAAGAAGGAAACACACTTGTACGAGCTAGAACCCATGGTACTGGATTTGGAGCTAGAACCGACGAAGGCAGCTATGATTTTTTTTGTTATTTTAAAAAAATTGAAAAAAAAAAAAGAGGCAAAGAAGAAAGCCAGAAAGAAAAATAGATGAAAGAAAAACAACATATCGTTAGATGCGAGCGTGCGCATGCCAGAAGGAAAGACAGATAAGAAACAGGAAAGGAAAGAGCGCGCGCGTGTCAACTGACCGACACTGTTACTGCCAGAAGCAGCGAAGAGAAGGTTACTGGAAGAGGATGAAGTGGGGGCGGCAACGGCCAGAGCACCGGTCGTCGAGGTGGTGTAAGTCCAGTAGCCTGGTGAAAAAGAAAAGATGAACAACGGCCCAGGAATTAGTCAGCCGATTAGAGTGTTGCAAGACAAATGGAAGGACTGACCGTTGTTGTCCTTGTTGGTGGCGAGGTAACCCAAGACGGAACCACCGGTCGTAAGGATCTGAACATTGTACATATACGAGGTGGCTGTGGTGGAGGCTCGGACGGCGAGCTTGTTCGTCTTCTTTACCCTAGTAGGCACCTCGAGAAGCTGCCGCTTAGAGAACATGGAGGAAGGCTCATTCTCAACGTATCGTCTGAGCATTCGCACCTTGTGATCTGTTGGCTGAGGGGTGGGCGCAGCCGCAGACATGCTCGCAAAAAGGGAGAGCGCGGAGATAAGAAGAAGAAGGAAGGATTGCATGTTGGAGAGGTAGTTGTTAATAGGATGTCAAAGAAAGGGGAGAAAAGGTTGGTAAAAACAGAGCAAGAACGGAAGCGAGCAAGAGATCAGAAAGATATGGCAGCAGAGCGGATGAGGAGGATGGCGCGAGGAAAGTGGAGAAGGGAGAAGGAAAGTCACAAGAAATTCAAGCAGAAAGAGAAAGAGGGAGGGAGATGCGTGAGAACTTCCATCCATTCGATCAGCATACATCCTACTTTATAGTTCGCCAAGAACAAAGTATGGATGAGATTTTCGGACAGTGTTCTCTTCTAGTTTGTACGAATGGCGGCAGAAAAAGAAAACGGAGAAAAGCACGTGTAGATGATTAGATAGACATCAAGAAGAACAAGGTCAGACGCCTCTTGTCAATATGATCATCTATATTGGTCAATAGAGAAAGGGGTTTAGACACGCTTAAACATGTTTCTTCGCGATGTCTCACTTTGGGTATCAAGCCTAGATTAAAATAGATGCTGGTGTAAGTACGGATGCAGTGCGTGCGGATAGTACATGGTGCGGATAAATGTGTATGCATTCGGACGACTGTTAACGAACGACATAATGTATGAGAAGAGAGATTGCTCTAGATCTGATGGCGTTCTATCGGTTTAATTAGCTAGGTCAGGTTTCGCAACACTGTTTACCCATGTTGATTGTGGAGTTATTTCGCTCCTTTAGTTTTTCCACAACTGTTCTTGCAATTTCCGTCTTGGGATTGTTTATATCTCCGATTTCTTTTTCCTTTTCTTTCAGGTTTTCCTTCATTTCGTTCTCCAGAAGAATAGGAACAAGAAGAAATAAATCAGAAAGTCAGATAGAAAAGTATAAAACTAAATAGAACTGTTTACAACTTCGTCATCTAATTTATATATCTAGCCGAAACTTCTTATAAGAACTATGGGTCGCGTAGTTGTATGCATACTGCGCATCCTTAATATGTCTTTCTCCCCTTCTCTTTTTATTCACCCCTACTATTAGGGAAACCACAACCTGAAAAGACTAGCAATAATCGCTCATGCTCGGTGGCCAAGAAATTAACAAAAGAGAGGAAGAGAAAAAAAAGGAAAAAAAAAAAAAAAAAAAAAAAA
>MVAI01000252.1:0-24087 GCA_014825565.1 Phaffia tasmanica | reverse complement strand
CCTCAAATCTCATTGACTTGTCTCGACGGATTTCGGACCCGAACGGATCTTCGTTGAGCTGACAAAAACGGGTTCTCTATTTGTAACTCAAGGGCCGGCAAAGAAGAACCCGCAAAGTTCACATTCATCCCACAAGCTACCTCCTATCAAGGCGCTCTCTTGGTCATCTGCCAGGACTAAAGATTGGGATGATATCGTCACTGTTCATCAAGTTGGTGCCGGTGGTAATTTTGGATCTGAGCGAAAGAAGCTGGGTGGTGTCGCCAGAGCTTGGTCTGGGAAGGACGCCAGGCTGGGCAAGTTTGTGTTTGGAGCGGGCGATGGACCAATCCAGGTCTGTACCTCTAATCCTTGTTTTCTTTATATCAAATTTATCGATTCGTGATTTGACTTAATTCTGATCTGTTGCTATGTGTTCCGTCCTCGATCTTGCCTCTTCTTGTGCGATTATCTCCTTCAGTCCGTTTGTGTGTCTGGGTGTGGAAACTTTGCTTTGGTCGGATCGTCGGATATCATCAAGATGTGGAATTTACAGTCCGGTCAGGAGCGAAAGACATTCATCGTTCCTCGAACGGCAGCTTCGCGCGGGGATGAAGAAAGCCAGAGGCATGTGAAGGGGATTGTGACAGATTCGCTTAACAAGAGTGTTGTTGTTGGGTCTGGGGACGGCGTCTTAACTGTATGTATCTCTTTATCCGTTTACTTGGTTGCTGTTCCGAACATCAAAAAACTTGTAGATTGAGCTTTATTTTTCAATCTTGTGCAGTTCTTCGACTTCCACACAACTCAAGCGTTGGCCCAGTTGGATGTTGAATCGCCCATAACCTCTCTTGTGCTGCACAGGGATAATAATTTGCTCGCTGTCGTTTCTGCTGACCAAGTCGTCCGGATTGTCGATATCGAGACTAGGCGAGTGGTTCGAGAGCTCAAAGGTCCTCAGACCAAAGTCCTGGATATCGTAAGTTCCCGTCGATGCCAATTTTCTTCCTCTTGTGCTGGTCACTAGTACTCACATATACATGAAATCTTCTCCGCTTGATTCAACTATAGGCTTTTTCCCCAGATTCAAGATGGATTATCACCGCCTCTCAGGATTCAGTCATCCGAACGTTTGATATTCCAACTGGTACTCTAGTTGACGCCTTCAAGACTTCTTCCATCCCGACAAGTATCACGTTCTCTCCTACCGGTGATTTCTTGGCCAGTAGTCATGTCGGAAGTCTAGGGGTTTATCTTTGGTTCGTCACTAATTTTTAAGCATTAGAAAAATAGCGAACCTCAAGCTGATTTAAACGCGTCCTCTTGTCTTGGAATCATCATTTGGGTATTCTCATTATAAAGGGCGAACAAGGCTCAGTTCTCGGAAGTCGCTCTCCGAGCTATTGAAGAGAATGAGGTCTTTGAAGCTGGTTTACCTTCTGTTCAGGGTCTTGATGATGATAGCGGTGAGTAGCCTTTTCTATGCAAATTTCAACTCCTTTCTGTAAAATTCATGAACAATCTCTGATATTTTATTGGACTCATTGGTTTACATCTTGTTTGTAAATGAACATAACAGAATTGGAAGGCATTGAGCCTGTCGGTCAGCCAGAGAAAAATATTTACACCACCCCGGATCAGCTTTCCGAGGAACTATTGACCTTGACCCTCTTCCCTCGATCAAAGTGGCAGACCCTTTTAAATCTTGATACAATCAAGGTGCTTATTTCCTCCCTTTGGCGATAATTCTGAACCATATGTGGCTAATCGTTTTCTTGTCTTGCACCTGTTTTTTCCTTCTTCCTCGATCTTAATACCTCAGGCTCGAAACAAGCCGAAGGAAGCCCCCAAGGCTCCAGAGAAAGCACCGTTCTTCCTTCCGTCATTACTCTCCGATGCAGAGAAACGAGCCGGACTAGGCGAAATCTTAGACACTCAAGCTGCCGTCTCCGAAGAACAGCCTTCATCAACTGCATTTGGATCTCATCGATTAACTGACAACGGGCTTTTGGTTGAGACGGAGTTCATTAGAAAGATGACTAGTGAAAACCTGGACGGAGACTGTACGCGGTTTTTTTTTCCTCTTCAATTCTTTTTTTCATCTATTTACCTGCTTCCTTGTGCTTATCAACTCTCCCTTTGTCAAATAACCAGTCGAATCCTTCTTCCTTTATCTCAAAGCGCTTTCACCCTCCGCTACAGACCTCGAGATTCGATCTTCTTTGGGAACATCTCTTGAGCACTTAAACTTGTTCATTCTCGCTCTTACACAAAGACTTAAGTCTCATAAGGACTTTGAGGCCGTGGAGGCTTTCATCAGCATTTTCCTCAAAATTCATGGCGAGGTGCTCATCCAAAACGGAGAGGAGCTCAGAGAGGGTCTGGAGAATTTGAGAAGAGCCCAAGTGAAGGAGGGTGGCCGATTGGCTGAGCTTTGTGGTTTCTCTCGTAAGATCCTTCTCTTTTCTTAATCTTACTTTTTCTTTCCATCTTTTTATATTTCCTTGCGCGACAAGTCAACTGAAGCAAAGACGTTCTTTTTTGTTTGGTTTAGAGGGAGTGCTTTCGTTTGTCCGTAACGCTCCGATCTGATTATACATGAGTATTTTTTAGAACGAATACAACAACACCACATAAAACACTGGTCATTGAACTAAGAAGGTCAAAAGAAAAAAGATATAAAAAAAGCAATTGAAACCCCCTAGTTCCTTCCTAAATCTTTCAGCCTACCATCCAATCTGGGGACCACGATAGCTACATCATCCCCTAGTTCTTTCAACACCTGTCGGTTTCGACCTTGGACGAAGAATTTCATATCCTGAGTTTGTCGAGATTGACTGTTTATGTCGACAAGTTTATGATCGATTTTATTCTCGGTGATGGCAGAACCAGGAGTCGAGGTTGAAATAGGACGCGGATAATGAGGAGTACGTTTCGTCTTTCGGAGAGATTCTCCCCCAACCGCATCAACCTGAATGACTCGAATGAAGAGAAAGAATAGGAAAACAAACCGAGCGCCAATTTAGCGTACACTCGGACGATTGGTTTGAGAAGGATTGAAGTAAAGAGAACGCACGGAAGACATATGTTCGTGCCTTGCCACCAAGAAAGCATCCCTAATTGCCTTCCAAGAAGTGTTTACCTCTCTCGATTTGGTTGAGTCTGTCTGAGAACTTACACTCAACAACTTTTTGGATTTAGAGGACTCGGTGGTTTCTTCAGATTCTGAATGGGTGATATGATCGTTTAGCCATTTTCGCCGCATAAGGAACGTCGCTCTGAGCCAACGAAATATAATCTTCTTTGTAAATACCAGACAACCTTGAACTATGACAAAGAGTGACGAGACAAACCCAAGAAGATATTGACGGATGATCGTGCTCATCACTTGTCCGTTTTCATCGTCCATCGATGAGTACACAGAGTCTTTCATTGCCTCAAATCCACTGTACGTCACACAACGTGTAACCAGAAACCGATATCAGTCTCCAAAATCACTCGCTTGAAAAACAGGTTGAGCTATTGGCAAAAGAGAAACACTCAACTCGTAACCTTGGGCCATATACTGAATATTTGTTGGTAGAAATAGAAATAAAATTTCAGAAGGAGAATGACACTGAAAGAGAATCAAGAGAAACAACGCAATGACGAACATCTCGGGTCACTACTTTGTACATCTGCCCGCCCTTTTCTCTCTTGACCTCAACTTCCAATCCATCAGGCTTGGGCGCATTAATTTCAATCCCTACGCCGTCCTCTCCCGGTTTGACTAGGACTCTGACACCGTTTTCTCCAGGTGTTGCCGATCCAGATCCATGCGTAGGATGAGTGACGAGATGGATAGATTTTACTCTAGACAGAGGAGGCAGAGAAGAGTCCCAGACAACTCTTAGACCTGCTATTACGGGAAATCGGCTGTAACAAAGCGTATGTAAGCTTTCCCAGTCTCACGAGAACTACGAGGGTTTCTAAATCGATAAACAAGACATGGGAGAACATACCCTTCTTGAGCCGGGTACTTTGACAGTGAACTTTCCAGAGTGTCCCACCTTCACATTGAATCCCGCATCACAAGAAATAAATAAAAAATGATGTTGTGTGAGGCCCGTATACCTGCCAAAGATGACGGCAACCAGACACCAAGAGTAGAGATAACTTACAAAGCCACTCCGCTCATCTCAATCATAACGATCGGGTCCTCAAAAGGGAGAATTTCCAGAATATCTCCCAAGTTGATTTGCCCAGGTCCATACGTTGAGTCTCCCCTCAAAGCACCTAGATGAGTTGTTGGCCGTCATGTATAGTTAATTACACTATTCACATGGCGCTGATGTAACATGGTGAGCAAAATGAATTTCGATGACTGAAAACTGACCTCCGCATAGAATGACACAGTCGGCCTGAATTTCTTCCTTCTTCGCTCCACCTGCATGCATCAGAATGTCTGCGAAAAGGTTGCCTATTGCGCTTTCGTCGGTTCCTAACAATTGGAAAAATCTGATTAGCCCTTTATGGTCTCTGAAAGATAGCTCTTGATGACAGGTCTGGTGAAATAAAAAGAAGGATGCAGGCCACTCACGAACAGAGGTGCTTCTGCAATCCCATTCCGTCATCGTATAACAAGCTGGTCTTTCCAGATCTTTAGCTACTTTGCTCAACAACGAATCGATCAGATGTTGAATATCCTCATCTGTCTCTGTTTCGGGTGTGATCTCATGGTGTTTGCCGAGATCGACCGATTGAATGATATATCGGCGCTTATATGTCTCATCCGGAGTAGGTGTAAGATTTAAAGTGAATGTCGATAGATCTCTGACTGAGAGTGTGGGAAACCGCCAAAGGCGCGATAGATTATCAGAATGAATTTAGTGTCATGTGGAGCGCGATCCAAAAAAATCACCTACAGTCCGTTCCAGACTTGATGATTAGGCAATTGCTGTCTTTTTCTGCGCCCGGAAACTTCTCTGGACGATCCCAGTTTTCCCATTTCTTTATCCCTCGCCCTACATAACTGATGTTCACAACCATCATTGAAAATCACGATCAGATTCAGTTGTTTTTGAAGTCCGGATCTCGGAAAAGTGAAGATGAGAAAACCAACTGAACTAAAAATGATCGTGTCCACCTAGGAGGATATCTAAGCCTTCATTTTTCCCATCTTGACCGAGGACAGAGCCTACATCATTTGCGAGCTCGATATCGTTTCCTACTCTCGAATGGGTCAGCCCGATGATGATATCAACTTTATAAGGTCCGTTTGGGTCTCTGAGCATCTGTGAGTACTTGAGCGCAGTGTCCTTCATAGAGACGTGTTTGCTAATTTGGACCATGTGCGACGCATGTCAAATGAGCAACGAGATTTAGAAACAGATCGATCTTCAGGACAGACAATGTTGAGATTTAAGAATTTACAAGGTATCTGGGAAAGATGGTATGGTGGCAATCCAATCTTTCTCTACGAGACCGAGAATGCCGATATTCAGGCCGCATCGCTTGAGGATCAGGAAGGGTTTCAAAGATTCCGGTGTCTTGCCCGTAGCGGTGTCAATGATGTTGGAAAGAATCCCTGATGAGAACAAAGCGGAGTAAACGTATTTGGATGAATACCACAAGATACCAGACACTAGATTTTAGAATTTGAGCCGAAAAGACGAGAATAACGGACAAGGAAAGTTACAGTCCTCGATTAACTTGGACAGATGAGGGAACGAATAATCTATTGCAGTTCAAACAAATCATTATGCGCTACTCAGATATCATCCGAAGGAACCATTTGCACTAAGATTGCTTACCAAAATCATGATTTCCTAAGTGTCGCCAAATGAGAGAGAATAGAGAAGATTAGCGCAAACCCATCATATATGTGCATTAGAGAGGACGCGTACCTGTAACCGAAGCATCGATCTCGAACGTATTCATGACTGATCATGTGTCATATACGAAAACTTTGTGAGATTGTATCTGTGTCTTTAGAGGCTACCGATAGTGACCAGCTCTTACCTGGGACCATATGAGATCCTCGAGTGATACTAAAAGGGTGAAAGATCAGTGTTGACTATACGACGATCGAATCACGTTGAAGATATCATGCACAAATTGCTCACGTTGATTCTACACTTGGACTGAACACGTCTATTGTCAACCAGGAATCGAACGATGTTGTCAGTCCTTGTAAGGAAATCGTCCTATGCATTGGTTCATTGAGCAAAAGATGTTGTTATCACCTCCTGAGAACAAAACGAGCCCTTCTTTAGTGTCTTTCTCTACCTCACTGTCTTGCCAACTTGCTCTCGCAGAAAGCAGAGTGTGTGCAAACTGGGCAGCCGAGACAAATCTATCTTGGTTCTGATTCTTTTGATCCTCTTTGCCAACACTGGACTGGGCGGACGGCCTGGGCGTAGGAGAGTTGTATCTCTGATGACATCTGTATACATCGTTGAAATCTGATGAATCCAATAGAGAAGATACAGCTGAGCCTGAGAGCACTAAAAGAGAAACTATTCAATTAAGGTTTGGTACGCAAGAAGTAGCTTACGAGCAATTGGAAGCTGAATCGAAGACATCTCTTTCTAAAAGTACTCGATTCTCATGTATGAGATCAGAAAGAGCAGAGCAGAGTGAGTAAGTATCAAAGATGAATGTAAACGTAGTGCGCTATAGAGATGCTGATGTAGAGATCGGTTGAGGTAGTGATTCAGTCGATCGCACCTGCTTAGTCATCATTTCGTCTAATGTCCTCGCTTTAACCTTCTGTTCCCCAGAAAAGAGCGGTATGTAAGTTTCGACGACTTGATGGGTTTGTTCCGTAATGGAACAAGAGATACTAAGGATTAGAAGTGGTACAAAGGGCGCGATTGAAGCAAACAATAGCTGACATTGGCTGGCTCGCCATTAAACACTCGAGACCAGACCATTAATCTTTTCTCTCATCAGGTAGTCTTGCGCGCGCAATGCCTTGATTGGCTTCGTCCTTTCGACGCCATCTCTCTGTTTTTGAACGTCGAGAAGGACCCGTCAGATATCCTCAAACGACCAAGGTTGCCTTGTTCCTTCATGGATGTGTTCCGAAAAACTAGTTTTTGATCACAAAGAGACTCGGACGTTTCTTTCTCTTCCATTCGAACTGCAGTTGACCATATATGAATGTCTGAAGGGTGATCGTCGGTCTCTCTGCTCGTTTTCCCAAACATGTCGAGAGATACGGAAGGGATCCGTTCGTATGATCTTTCGAGACATGCCTGAAGTTCGAGATGCCTCATGGCTTGAACCTTTTAGGAATGTATGTCTCGATTTGTAATCTCTGATCAGAGTAGTCAATGTTGGATGCCTGATTCAATCAACTCTCTTCGGGAACTCTGATTCAAGTCTTCATCGATTTTACCGCATCATTACCTGGAACATCTCTCAAGATTGACACTATACTCTTATAACGAGCCAACCTATCAATTGACCACAGAAAACGGCCATCAATCCCTCCCTCAAACGTATCCTCCATTATGTCTTCCGAATTTGAAATTTCTCACGCTACACTTCAAGCAGTCGTTTGAAACAGACCGGGTCGGATACAACTATCTACGTCCCTTCAAATCGCTTCTTCCCTTATTGAATCCCAAAGAGCTCACTATCGGTCTTAAAAACGATCCCGATCGATTTTTTCTCTGGCTTCCACGCGATGAATGGGAAGCATGCACCAACAGATGGACTCGACTAGGAACCATCAACCAGACAGACGGTACGATGATTTGTCAGTCAGACAAGGATAACTCGGTAGAATCCTTGACAGAGTACAAATCTATTCTCGATGGCTCCTCAATCTTGAGTGCTGGAAAGAATATTACTCTTCGGTTTCCAATGTACTACGATCCGACACAAACAGCATCGGGCGATATATTGAACGAAGAATTTGATGCGACTGCCAAACTGTTTACAATTTGGAATTCTAACCTATTCAGTCTGTCCCACCATGTCACTATCGAATTTATATTCCGATCTCAGACGTTGATCGACCAAGCGCGTACATCTTGGATTGACATCTCAAAGGATAATCCCAAGTGTACAGTCTTATTCAGTCTTAATAACGGCAAGACTGTGAGACTCTAAGACTGTAGGCTGATGGCTCAGATTCTATGTTGGAGCTTAGTCATCATCCCTTCTCTGCCGGCCGGTCGGCTTCTGGAAAGATCGAATCATCAGCGGTCGATTGAGCAACATTTAACGCTACAACATCCACCTTTGAATTCCGTTTGCAACACTTATCCGTCAAATCTCTCTTTCACTTTTATAACAATGGCTGTAAGTTTATCCCAGATATCTGTTGAACTCTCTCTGTCTGTTTGTTTTTCACATGCTGATGGGTCTGGTTGTCGGGTCGGGCGGAATATTTGCATTGTATCTCGGTTTTTTTTTTGCTTCGGGACTCTCCATCATCTTTCTTTTTAATCCACCGTTCTCTCTCGTCAGCGTTCTTCCGGTCGATCTCGTCCTGCTCCTGCTCGATCTTCTGCTCCTCCTGCTTCTAGGGGATACTCTACCGCTGCTCCAACAGCTCCTCAACAGGCGTACGGTGCCAGACCTCATGCTCCGGCCGCTCCTGCTGCCCCAGCCGCTGCGGCTCCCTCCGCTGGAGGTGGGCTCTTTGCCAACGTTCGTCCTAAACTTTTCTTTTATCTTGGCCGTCACCCTCCTCCTTATCTTGATCTGTGTCCTTCTTGAAGGACCTACTGTGGACGTTTTCTAAAAACTAACCGCTGACTTCATTTGTCTGGACCCGTTTCTTCGATTCTCGATGCTTTGTCTCTTTGTTCGGTCAGATGGCTTCAACTGCTGCCGGAGTTGCCGTTGGATCCACCGTCGGTCACGGTCTTTCCAACATGTAGGCGTTCTTTTCCTTCTTTTTTTGTCTTCTTACACTGCCAAACTGACTCTTGTGTTTTCTTTCACCGACTTCATTTTCAATCAGGCTTTTCGGAGGATCTTCCTCTGCTGCTGAGGTTCCTGCTCCTGTCGCTGCCCAGGCGGCTCACCAGATCCAAGACCAAGGCGCCGTTTGCTCAATTCAGGCCAAGGTATGTTTCTCTTCATTGATTCTTCTTTGCCCTCTCCTTCCAGTCACATTTGGTACTGCTTTAGTTGCTCATACTCTTTGCATCGTACTAAACAGGACTTTACAAAGTGCTTGGACGCTACCGGAAGTGACATGCAGTCCTGCTCGTACTACTTTGGTTCGTCTTTTCCGCTCTCTCTCTCGTGTCTGATACCTGGAGGTCGCTGATTTGTCTTCCCGCGTCCACCGGGCTCTTTTCATTTGCTTGATGATTTTCAGAGGCTCTAAAGGCTTGCCAGCAGGCCGCCGCTCCTTATTAAATAAAAAGACTTTTTTTGCCTCCTTTTTGGTCTTGAAATAATTTCTCGTTGTTTAGTCTTCAATTATATGCTTCATAGACCAGCAACGAACAAAAGCCAGAATTTGAGAGGAATCTAGCGTCACAATCTGATCGAGAAACTCAAAAGGGAAAGAACAGGCGAATGGATTGAACGAAAAAAGGCGCAGAACAATTAGGAAAGGATCAGAGAAGTGTCTTCCCTACTGCTTCTATCCCCCCCTTTTCTCCTAATTTTCTTTTCTATTCCTCGTCGTCGTCCTCGATCACAACTCTCCGCTTCTTGATCTCCTTCTTGCCAGCATCTCCATCGCTTTCACTCTCCATATCTTCACTTTCCATTTCTACTGCCTCGTCATCCTCGTCCTCCTCACCTTCGCCGTCTTCATCCTCATCTTCGCCCGTTTTATTTTTATTTTTTCTGCCAGAGTCGTCTCCTGATCCTGATCTTCCCTTTCCTTTACTTCTATCTCCGCTCTTGCTCTCGTTTTTAGATGAAGACGAGCGTCTCTTCTTTTTCGACTCTCTTTCCGAAGAGGCAGAGAGTGATCCATCGGATGACTCGACTGCAGAAGGTTCTTCATCGGACGACAATGTCGGAGAAGCTCGATGAGCTCGTTTGGACGATTTCGACCTGGAAGATCGTTTTCGGTGGCGACGATTACCAAGAGATGAAGCAGCGGAGGAAGAGGAAGAGACTGCCTCTGAGGCCGAGTCATCGTCCACCTGGTTTTAAATTTACAAAAAAATCAAAACAAGAGTGGCGGTCAGGCTCAACGGATGAATGATCAATGGGTGTTTGGGTTTTTACTTACGACAAACCCATCGTTCTGGTAGTCTCCCTTCCCATTCAACTCTTCCTCAGTCCTAGTCTTTCGACCACCACCGGCGCCAGCAGCGGATGCTCTGACTCTGGCTCTTCGGTCTCCCGCATCCGTCTCATCCTCACTCGAATCACTCCCAAAGCTTCCCCTTCTTCCACCCCGACTACTAGCGACCTCTCTGTAACCTTTCCTGCCAGCTCCAGCTCCAGGTTTTCTTTTTGCTCCACCACCGGTCGAGCGTCGGGGCTTTTTCTGCGGTCCTTCCTCTCCATTCGGACCAACGTTAGCGGCCACCATCTTGTCCTCGTCCCATGTCTTGAGTCTTCCTTTCGTCATGTTTCGCTCCTTGACCGTCTTTGCCAATCGTTTGTGCATCTCACCCTTCATGTCGACCGGCACAAGATTCATCGAACCAGCGAGAGGACCTTCGGTCTGCATGATCTCTGCCTCATAGTGGTGTGCTACAAGGTACTGGGCCGGTTGGGCAGGGTATTGAGCATCAGGATGAGGGACCATGGTGAACAGATTTGAGGAATGTCCAAGTTGGAGAGAGAGCGTTCCGTCAGACCATCGGATGATTCGCGTATTAGACTGTTGGCGCTGTCATATTGAAAGAGAACAGAGTAGAATGATGAGAAGAAATGCCAACGAAGAAAGATGTGAATCAAAACCGACGAACTCGGACGCCATCTTCTCCTGTAACCCATCGCCAACGAACGGTATGTCCAACCGTTCGAAGAAGCTCTTCCGCTCGTCTTCGTTCAATCTCTCTCGCATGCAGCTTTTGGTCTTGATCTTCCTTGGGTAAGACCGACTCGTCAGGCTCCTGATAAGTCTCCTGATCATAAGGTTGAGATTCGTAATAGACGTGTTTAGGTAACCGAAGATTCCATCGCTTTTTTGTGTGTTCAGAAGGGATCGGACAGATATGTATACCAACGATGGATATCAAAGTTAGCCCCAAACAAAATTCACTGTCTAAAACCTGACGACAGAAGACGATGAGAAAGAGTGTTGAAATAGCTTTACCTGGCCATCGGTCCCCTTGAAAGTGTCCCACTTCTGTGCTTCAATCTCTACCACCGTCTTTTCTCTAACTTCACTCTCCTGCTGTTCCTCATCATCTTCTGCATATTCCAATCGGTTTCTAGCCTGTCGCTCGGATTCAGAGAGGTCATCCTCCGAATCAGACGACGCGTCGGGGTCTTTATACGATCTACAAAAATGGCACGGTTTGCATTGACGATCAAAGCAAGTAAAAAATAACACAAAGACGGTTGCATAAGCGGTTAGAACTTTTCTTCAAGAAGTATAGTCCCAATCACATGGCTCATACGGCCAAACCTCTAACGAAGAAGAGAGAACGAGAAGAAAGGAAACCCAAAGGGAAAGAGATGAACGAACCGAGAAGGTCGCGACTGCTGATTCTCTTCATCAACAGACATGTCACCTCCATCGTCGCCTCTTGCAAGCTGTTCCTTTTCAGCCAGAACGGCTTCATCGGCCTCCTCTCCAAATAGATCATCTCCGTCGTCCTCGTCTTCATTCTCGTCAGCAGCGGAAGGGGCGGCTGGCGAAGATGGAACAGGCTGGTTATTAAAGGTGGAGATAGCCACTGCTGGGCCTGGAGAGGAAGGACCTTCTGGAGATGCGATAGCCTGGCTGGCTGGCTGTTCGAGAGATTCAGTAGGGGATGACATTGCTGTGGCCTCTCCTAGACTACTAGATGGATGAGGGAGAAGCTTGGTGATGGTCTGATGCAAAGGATAGGTTGGGAGACGAAAAAGAAAATAGCATTAGGGAAATCTAGAAATCATTAGGAAATATCGTAATATGATTTGCCTCACATCGTAATGCTTTTTTCTTCCCGGGAACCTTGTTCCCTTCCTCCTCCTTCCTTTCCTGACTACAAGCACCGGAAGCAATGGATCCAACGATTTCGTTCAATATCGCTAACTCGGCCCTTCCCTCGATTATAGGCAAGGTCTCGTTCTTTGTTGTATATGCTCTCCTTGTTGTGCTTTTAGTGGAGGCCAGAGCAATCGAGCCAGGTGTTCTGGGTGGTGTAGGAGCCGCCTTGGGAGGCTTTCTTTCTGTCGGTTGGTCCTCGTTCAGTTCCTATCTTCAGTCTTGTTCATTACAAGGAGGAATGTCGGTTTCGTCTGTCGTTTTATGATTTGTTTCGAGCTGATGATGTTTTTATCTAGTCACCGGCCTCATGCTTAGTCTGCGGAGCGAGAGCTCAACAAGCAGATGGAAAGAAGGAAGAGTGCTGTGGGACTCCGTCTCGACAATCACCAGGACGTTCATCCGGAACGTAGGTCTTTTTACTTTTTTTTCGTTTTCAACCCTTTGCCTCATCAGACTAATTTATGTTCCAAGCTCATCTTGTGCTTGAATTTTCTTCGCTATCAACCACTTCTGTTTTAGGTGTCCCTCGGCCTTGCGCCTAGGGAATCTCTGACCCCAGAGCAGTGCGAGAAGGCGGAGGATTTGATGGGATTGATCGTCGCGTTTCCCATCGCATTGAAGTAAGCACGACCTGGTTTCTCGTGTGCTCCCCAACTATTCTTCCGAGAATCGCTTGGACTCGTTGACTCATGTGTGTTTTTCCCAAATGGATCTATTCTTGTCCGCAGACATCATCTGCGCGGTGAGAAAGGAGTGTCGTATCCTGATCTAGAAGGTCTCCTACCTCAGGCGTGTAAGTAGCCAGAGATTACATCCACCGCTCTCATCACCAATTATATACGTTCTTTTATTTCGGCATCTAGCTCATTCTCTCTTTGTAACCATCTAAATTGCCGTCCGCTCCAGATATCTCGTCACTTCGAAGAACCGATGCGCCTGTTCGCTTTGCGCCCCATCCGATTATAAAACAGATACCTTCGCTCCCATCATCTTCCTCGCTGTACGAGTTGCCGGTTGCGCCACCATCTCCTTCCCCCTTCCCTCCTTCATCTTCTTCTCCAATGACTCGTAGATTGTCTTCTGCCCTCTCCGTACCCGGCCCATCCAACTTACCTCTATCTATCTTGAGGTTGATCCACGCATACTTGGAGGGATTGGCCAGAGAAGGCGTCCTTAAACCTGGTGTCGCCGAGGGGGCTGGTGGATTGGTTGATGGCTTGACGAGAACTTTAGGTGGAGCGGAAAGAATTCGGGATAGTTCGTGTCGATTTCTTCCTCTTTTCTGGCGTCCTTCCCCCTTATCCCTTTTTGTTAAAGGTGATAGTGGTCAGGCGTGCACTGGATGTTTCTAGACTGATCGACTGCTTGTATCTGAATCTAGCCCACGTCCCGTTATCGATATCAATACATTTCCAGCAGATGCTCTCTCTATACCTCCTATCCATTCCTCCTCAACTTGCGTCAAAGCTCAGATACTGGACTATTCCAGTCACCGCTATTGCTGCGTTCTGTTTCCTCGGTATTGACGGAATCGGGACGGCATTAGGAGAGCCGTTTGGCTACCATCGTTCGTCGTTCCTACTTCCTCAAATGTGTCACTTTCAACGATCTAGTTGTTGCCTAACCCCATGCCTGTTTCTTACTTCATCTTATTCCAATACAGCATCGGCACTACAATTGGACAAGTTCACTACACAAATTCTACATGAATCGCTTGAGCTTGGAGGCCTTGTCTTTGTACAGGGCTACTCAAACAGACTCTCACAATCGAGACGAAACGCTAGGTTACGGAACAGGGTCGTTGTTGTAGAAGACGAAAAGATGAGGATGAAGGAAAGCGAAGACGACGAGGTGGATGGAAAGGAGAAGATTGATGAGGATGAGGATCCGCAGAGAAGAAAGTTCGATTGGGATGAGAGGAGAGTGGACAGATGGCTGCCTCTGTTTTCGTAGCTTCCACGCCTGGGTGGAATCAATGTATTTTTCTCTTCAACTTCTGGATCTCCGCGGTTTCCCATCGGACTAGAAAAAGGGTACTTTGTCTCTGTCTTGCTTTGTGATGATAATTGATGAATGTATGAACAGTATCGAAAAGAGCCTCCAAAACAGTTGAGGTCTAAAGCGTGTACACTACGTGTCTGTCTTTTATGAGGCGTTGGAAATTTCTGGCACTAGGCGAAATTTCGTTCAACTCTTCACGCAACCTTCCATTACACTCGCCATTCCATCCGGCCCATCGCCTGTCGTCTCTTTTTCTCTTTCTTCTTCATTAGCTCTTTCTCGGTAGACTTAAGAGTAAAAAATAACAAATAAGAAAACGTCATGGGTGATGTGAGTAGTTGGATTTCTTTTTCTTTTTCTTTTTTTTCTTTCATAGATCCATACAATCAGAAGAAGAAGGCTGATGTACGAGGAGAAACTCTACTTTGATCTGATACTACTATTTGGCATCTCGTACCCAATCTCTTGGAATCATGACGAATACGAACGCACCAACTTCAGTTGAGTTTCAACGATCAAACACTCGCTTACTTTGATATCTCTCCTTCCGGCTTCCCATGGACGGCAGATCGACGGGCCCAGATCTCCAATGCTAGAAGCTTGAACGGAACGTTGTGTTTTGATGAATTGTTGAGACTGGCCGGAATTGGTTCGTTCTGTTTCTACCATGGTCGTTTTTGCTCTTTTATTCTGCTTCGTATCAGGGATTGTGTTTGTCAAGGAGATCATATGCTCTGGAGAACATTCGGATATAAGCCCTCGAATTGCTAACTCTTTCATGACTCTTGTCTTCTTTTCGGAAAACGTGGGCTACTTAGATTCAACGTCATATCCTCCCCAAGACGTTCTCACCTTCCGCCATCTACTTTTTTCTATTGTTGACAGTGACTTTGACGACCTGAAAACAGATTGTTTGATCTATTATCTCCTCAAAGATCATCCTGCCTCTACAGGGTTAAATCGAGCGACTGAGTTCGCTGCCTCTCGTTTGATCCCCTCTCAGTTCATCAAACTCACGGATGGATACTGGCTTCTCGACAATGGGCTATACGAACAGGCGATCTCTCAGTTGTGCTCCTTTGCTGTCACGCCAGACTTTACCACGCAAATCTTACTTGCACTCGCTCGGATTCCAAACGAGCCGGCGCTTTCGGCCAGATTGGTTCTTAAGTTTCTGAGGGCGTGTAGGCCGGAAATTAGCACTCCAGATGAGGTTGCTGTCAAGTTGGACGCTTTGCTAGAGACAAGCGTGAGAGAAGCTTGGATGTATATGCGATCCTTTGATGACAGTGAGATGAAAAAGTCGATGGTCGTTCGAACGTTGACTTTTAGTCTGTCTCGTGAGTTAGCTCTGAGAGAACTTTCTATTCTATATTCCGCCCAATTTCAAGACAAATGACCCGAAAAGACGTGGCGTACTGACCACTCTTCCTCCTCCTCCTGCTCCTCCATTTTCTTCTTTTCATTTTCGCGTATCTTGTTTCTCTCATTCCTCCCAAACAGCCAAGCCCAGACCGGCTCATCTCCGACAACTTCTCGCGTTCCCGTTTGCTCCGTTCGAAGAGAAAGTCCTTCACGAGTATTGTTTACATCCTCCGCCTGTGCTGTCCCAGCCGTCCCTAGCGATATTGTATGATTTGGCGCATGTTCGACTTGTCTCGCAAGGCCGACTACTCGAGGCGATCAAGCTCGACCGTTCGATCGGCGCGATCGATGGACCAGCCGAACTTCGACGACAAACCCTCCAACGATCGGTTCGGTTGCTTCCAGAGGTCCAGCGAAGAATTCTTGAACTAGAGATGGACATCGACGGACCAGGTGCACTGTCTGTTCAGACCGGTCCTTCAGCCGATGATAGTCTCAAGGCCGGCTTGCCCGTCGACTCGTCCACCGAGATGATTATCGATGGAAAGCCAAAGAACCCGTTGCCTCTCACAGCTACGCAGGCATTCAGAACGTCGAGCCCTCAGTTAGCTGTCCATCGAGCTGTGGTTGCTTCACCGGCTACCACTTGGAAGGCTCTTCCTGCGAGTCCGAGAGGAATCACCCGTCCGCCGACCGTCCATTCGATGTTTCCTCCTTCTTCACCTTCTGGCTCAATGGCTGGCCGGGTCGCCGTACCGGCCTCACCATTCGCCGATCTGTCCAAATCTTTGCTCGTGCCCGGTGGGTCGTCCGGATCGGCGAATCCCTTCGTCGTGATGAACGACGATAGCAACATCAACAAACAGGACCGACTCTCTTCTGTCGGAGCCCCAGGTTCACCAAAGCCAAGATTAAAGATGCCAATGCCGACGCAGACTATGAACCAAATGAGCAGCTCGGCTCCTCGATCACCATTTGCTCAAGCTGCAAAAGAAGCTTCTGCCGCGTTCCATCGACAGAATGCGGGACCTGTTCGAAATATCCATGCGTTCAAGTCTGTTCGACCGAACGGTATCAACGTCCGAGGTGATCAGGAGATGGAGGCGGAACAGGGGGGTAGTGACCGAAAAGAGAACGGCCGAGGTCAAGCTGGACGACAAGAAGCGTCAACTCTTGCCGCTGCTGCACCTTCCGATTCGCCTCAAGGAGGAAAGAAACATGTTCGGAAGATCACTCACGAAGAAGAGGATGACGAGATAGATAGACAAGAAAGACAACCTATTGGTTCTACCTCCTCGTCTTCATCTACTGGTTTCCCGGGTGCGTTCCCTGGCATGGAGGATCTTTCCTCGGCAACTGTAGAGGCGGTTCCATCTTCGTCTTCTTCCAAGACGCGGCCGACTCGAGGTTCCTCTCGAACGGGGTCCAAAGAAGCCTCTTCTGCTACTGCTTCTGCGCAGACCACTACTACTACCAAAGGTCGGTCGACCCGATCAAAAGCATCGAACGGAACTGCCTCCTTACCGGGTACATTCGGAGACGAACCGGCCGACCGAGTGGGTGAGCTTTTTAAATCACCCGTCAGAGGAAAGACTTCTACCAGTCTATCGAAACGACCGATCTCAAGCACGTCTAGTACTCGGACCAGGGCGTTCGCGCCCTCCAAAAGAGATGTCGCCGTCAGAAGAAGCGCCGGTCAGGGCGATGGTTCCTCTGATGAAGCAGAAGCTCAGGACGATGATGATGACGATGACGATGACGATGACGATGACGATAAAGAAGGAAGGACGCCTCCTCCGAAATTAAGGACTCGATCGAGGATGAGTCTTAGGTCGAATGCGACGGCTTCGCCAGAAGGACCTTCTTCCGTTCCGTCCTCAGTCTCGAGAACACGACGAACGGGAGCAGCATCATCCTCCAAACGGACCGAGCGAAACAGTAAAAGGATGGAAGATGATGAAGGGGATCTCCTGTTAGTCGAGTCAACGCCTAGAGCGGGTTCGAGAGCAAAGACTCGGTCGACGAAGACCAGCTCGGTTGGTAGTCAGTTGTCTATGGGAACGAGAAGATCCACCCGGAGCCGAAAGATCGAGGAATGATCGAGCGATAAACCGATACGATACAAAGACTATTATCATCTCGCTTGATTTTTTGTCTGTATCTTTCTCCTTTCCCAAAAGTGTTGAGTCGGAGTTGTTTTCTGACAATTCCAGATCGATGATAAACATAAGACTCATTTATGGAAGGAACCATTGAAAAGGTTATAAGAGCAATCTAGGTGTGTTTTTTTGTGGAAAACAAGTAGAAACCCGGAGGATATAGGTGGTACAGCATAGATAAAACCAAGACCAAAAACGAGAAGCCAAAAAACCGAAATTAAAATCTAAAATGCGAAACCAAGGCAAAAGACAAAACCCAAAAACCAAGAAATAACAAATGAAAACCATCCCAAAAAAGAAGATACCAAAAGAAGGGTGTAGACTGTAAACGTCAAAAGGAGCACAAGAAAGGATTAGAGAAAAGACTGTTCATTGGTGATCTATTCAAAAAAGAAAAATGAACAAAATGAACGTTAGAAAAACAGTCTCAAGGATAAGCCATGATAATAAAAAAAAAAGGAAAGAAAAGAAGTCTACAAACCTTGCCGACAGATCTTAAACCAACTGAGCCTGGAGAAAGAATCACGGGTTTCGAACCTCCAGTGTTTTGGGCGCTTCGTCTTTAAGCTCAACTTTCTTTTCGGCCCCTAGCTTCGCTGCTTCCCAAAGTTGCTGATGAAAGCTGAACATGCAACTAGAGTAGTCTCCTATGCTCTCGAAAGAAGAAGAAGAGCTCAAAGACTCGGTTGGCGACGTAGAGGGAGCAGGACTTTCCATACTGCAAGTTGATAGATTAGATAATGGTAATGCAGGGAGTGCGAAGGTAGAAGATAAATGTGAGAAAAAGAAGGGGGAAATCGGAAAAGGGGACAGATCGAGAAACGATTCGCCCAGGGTTTTTATAAGCTGCTGTTCTGCCAGCCTGACGTGGGACTTCTCAGGTCAGGTTCAATCAAGAAAATTTAGATTAGACCGAGCGATGCAAACGTCATTGCATGAATTCCTCGCGGCTCTATAACGCTCGGAAGCTTTTTTCCTCAATACCAAGGCACTCCAGCGCTGCATCGGAAAAACTTATGATTGATTCACCAATGAGCCCTAGGCCTTCGGCTCCCTGGACCCTGAAAACATGAAACTGTGTCCAAATAAGCATCCGGACCTAGAGGGTGATCATACTTGTGATATCGAACCTTCACGAAGATCACGTCCGGACCTCATCTGTAAACATTTCACACCCTGCTTTCTCTCTCTTTCTGGGCCTGGGTGGTTACACAGCCTCCTGCTCTAACTTGATATAATTCGGGTTATCTCTTGCTAGTTCGCTATGGCTTCTTTAACGTTTTACATTTTTGAACGTCATCCGCCCAACCACCGAGCCACTCCACACGCTCCGACTCCTAGCATGACCCAAAACATACTTCTCCAGTCTACCTTTGCTATCTGTCCCACAATATCGTCTCCATCCTCTGGCTTTGTCGAGCTGACAAACTCTCGTTTGGCTTCGTATCCATCACGTCTTGCTTGTCCGAGAGCAAATCCTTCGCGAATATCAATCTCTCGTTGATTGGAACGATCGGCAGCTTCTGAGGATATACGCGTTGGTCTAGGGGAAGACGCAGACGAAGGATCTACGACGTCCACTTGAGCTACACCTCCAAAGAAATCAGTTAGCTTCGTCGACGCCAAGTCGGCGGGAAATAGATCGGTTCGAAAGCCAGCGGTGGAACGAATTATATTCTTGTCGTATGTTGCAAACTAAGAGTTGAGATGAAATGAGACAAACCCACGAATTTAGACGGAGTCAAATGAGAATAGTTAATAAATCCGAAAGAAAAAAAAATCGACGCACAAGGTCCTCGAATGTAGCGGAAGATGTTTTATTGAGACCTTCCATAAAGCTCAATAGATGATGTGTGAATGAATCTATCACAGCCACTCCAATCTCTGGGTCATTGTGATGCTAAGCCAATCGGAATCAATTGAACAGGATAACCGTAAACATTTGGCTTAGAAACAGGTCAGAGTAGAGATAGGAAAATGCGAACAGAGAAAGATGGTTCGCCAAGCTTAGCTGAGCCGGTAGCTAAAATGTTAGGCGAGTAGATCTTGGAGTACATTGTATTAGCCTCGCAAGTGTCGACCATAAACAGCATTCGGTTGTATCTTGAGTTTAGTGGAAGTTTTGTTTTTATTTTGCCAAAATTAGTGCAAGGTTGAACAAGGAAACCCAAGAGTTAGCTTCAGCCCTCGCGCGCAAACGAATACGTGTACAGGTAAAAACAAGGATCCACCTCTTCTTCTCCCACATTTGCTCGAACGCATCAGCCAAGTCGAAAGCGGATATTTCCTCATTGTCTTGAAATTTAAGAAACTCGTCGCCCCCATGTCCAGTCAAGTACACAAACACGTTTGATCGGTCGTCCGTCAGCAGCCTCTTTGACAGAGGAGTCGATGATGAGTGTCTGCCTATATAACAGAAAAGAATGAAAATGAAAATGAAAAATTCCCATCAAGCTTTGAGTCTGGTTTGTTTTGAGCCAGTCGAGGTAGAAAAGTAGAAGGCAGAAAGATAAGACATTACCTGTAAGCAACCGGATGAAGCTCTCCACACTAACTTCATACCCTCTATAGTCAACCTCTACACTCTCCCCGTACAAATCCAGCTTTCGATCTGCGTTGGCATAAACCGTACCAGGAAACGAGTTTCTAGGATTGCAGGCTACATCATCTGAAAGCATCAGGATGATCTGTGAGTCCGGTATCCCTAGGCGTTTAACCGTTCGGTACCTGCGTGGAACAAAGGGATAGCATCAGAACATCGCAGGCTCCTGAAAGAGTACAGTAAGAAAGGTAGGACATACATTCCTAGGGTATTGGCCATATGCTTAATCGAATAAATCTGTTGAGTCTCGGGATTCTAGTACTATCCAAATGGTGTTTTACAACAGTATCACTCACTCGATAATTGAACCTAAATGCATCATATACGTAGAACTAAATAGATGTGAATTCAAACGACTTAAGGAAGCATCAAGATGGACAAACACAGGACTGACCAGTATCGGGAAGCCGACACCAACACGGCCCAATTATTGGTATGATCCGAGGGCGATGAAGTGGATGTAGCCAGACATTCTGAGACGAGTATCAGGACGAACCAGATCAATTTGAGAAAACAAAACACCATGGATGATAAAGTGGGTCAATTAGAGAGCAGACAAGATACAGAAACAGCATTCATCAAGTGTATTTAACCCTAACCTTCTCATCCTCTTCTACTTCTTCCACTCACACATCATCTAATCCCCACACTTACTCTTTACGGGCTTCAACTAAATTTATCCTTAAACTCAAATCGAGATCGTCCTGTGGGATAGACCAACGAAAAACTCTCTTGATCGATTGTACCTAGGTTTGATGTCCAACGCTCAACCAATTAAGGGGCAATCTGAATCAGCTCCATCCATTCCCAGTGCTTTCAGACGGCCACCTCCGATCAGTCACCTCCCTTCTCATGCCCCTTCCCTGCCTGTATTCTCCACGCCAGTCCCCATGCCTCGGACTTCTACTGCCTTTGGATCTGGATGGGAAGGATCTGTTTTAGAGTCATGGGCAGCAAAGAATCCGGAAGACACGTATGCAGCTGGGATGGGTGTCTCTAGGATGACAGATATAGAGGGAAGGCATGAACCAGGGTTCGATTGCTTAGGACAGTTAGCCGCGTTGCAAGCAAAATTGGACAGACAGCTCGGTCCGGAATATTTACAAAGCAGACCCGGACCAGGAGGTGAGTATCGAACTAATGTGTTCTCACACTTCTTCAGCTGTCTGATCATAGAATAGAGAGCAGTTGCGAGCTGGTTTGACGCGACATACTGATTGTTGCATATACTTCCTTGGTTTGTTTGTAGGATCAAAATTCACTTATATAGAAGGGTGGAAAGGTTCGTACAACTGCTAAACATTCCTGCTCATCATTCTAACTAGAGAACGAATCTTTTGTTCGAACAATAACAGTTATCAATATCGCAAATGAAATATTTGGGTTCAACGGCTGGTCTCACTCCATCGTTAACATGAAAACTGAATATGTCCGTCCTATTGTGTGTGTGTGTGTGCCTCGTGCGCATATAGCCCTTTCTTTTATTCTCTAGCTCATGATGTCTAATTTGTATGCACGGACAGCTTGACCAAGATCCCAGCTCTGGACGGTTTTCGGCAGGAGTGACGGCTCTCGTCAGGGTTACTTTAAGAGACGGAACGTTCCATGAGGACTCTGGCTGGGGTGGAATGAATAATGCGCAAACTAAAGGAGACGCTTTAGAAAAGGTACGTGAGCTTGTGGAGACTCTGTAACGGATTATGCTCAGTTTGTCTTGTTCTGTCCACTCGTTCAGTGCAACAAAGAAGCTGCGACAGATGCGTTGAAACGAGCGTTGCGCTCTTTCGGCAATCTGATGGGCAACTGTCTATACGACAAAGACTATTTAGTGAAAGTCAAGAATGTCAAAGCCACTCCCGTTCGTTTGACTCAGTTCATCTTTCCCTTTATCTTGTTTCTGCTCACCTCTTTCTAATTTCTCCTGACACTTATCCCTTTGTCCTTGTCCAACATCATCTACTCCTCTTCCTAGGCTCGGTTCGATGTGAAAGCCCTGTACAGACGACCAGATCTGGACACTCATAACTCTCGAGCAAATATTGTATCAGATCCAATAAACCCTCCTCAAAAGGTCTATCCACCTAGCCATCCAATAGAGCAAGCCCATCATCAGCAAGAATACCTTACGGCTGCTGCTGCTGCTCGGAAAAAACGACTCGATTCTGAGATGCTGGTTGCAGGCAGAGAAGAGCCACCGGATTTGACCAGATCGAGTATGATCAACCAGAAGGCGCAACCGAGCTTGGTTGGTAGGCTGCCGAATCAATCAACACGTTCCACCTCTGGGACCGGTCCAATCCAGAGACAGGAGATTATGCAAGATATATCGATGCTGGAGGAAATGGAGATCCCACCTTCGAGTTTGGGAGACATGGCATTCGAAGAATATGATCTTACAGGGGTCAACTTGGACATGAGTGATTATGAGCCTGGAAAGTCAATCGGTGAGCAGTCAATCACTGGGAATGAGAATAACAAACAGGATAGGTGCAGCGTTGAACAAGAGTACGTTGAATCAAATTCCGTCAATTCTCAACCTCGATGGTGTTTGACCATCACAACAATCATGTTTGTTATATTTTATCTTTGAGCAATTAGAAAAACATGTTCTCAGAGTGTCAATAAGCCATTGGCCATACCGAACCCTCAATTGGACCACCAGCCAACTTCCGCCATCTCTATACCCGGACCTAAACAACAGCAGGCACCACCACCACCGACGACGGTTACACCCAACGCCGCTATGAAACCCCTAATGACGACGATGACGACGACGACGACCTCAACAACAAATTCTCATGGTTCTCGCCCAACCGCAGGAAACTCTTCTGCGAGCAAGGCCTCCGGACCGACATTCGGTTCAAAAGTCGGAGGATTCAACTTTGCTGTCAGTTTTCTACTCTTTGTTCTGTTATCTTAAGACAAGAGCGTCTCTGTGAGAATACCTCAAAAGCTAAAACAGAAAGAGACTGATGCCCTTTCCTTTCTCTCCTGTTTTTCCCACGCCGAGGAATTATTAGAACCCAACAGGAGGAAGTTCGACAGTTCAACCAAACGTGCCACCGAGATCAGGGATAAACACTTCGGGAGCGTGGAAGCGAGCACAGAGTCTAGCTAGTATAGGAGATACAAAAATGTTTGTCATGATCTCTTTTCTGCTTTTTATATACACATATACGCTTACAATTCTTTTGCTTACCCAAATCTCTTAATCGTGTGTGTGTGTGTGTGTGTGTGTGTGTGTGTGTGTGTGTGTGTGTGTGTGTTTCTTTTATAACGGACGGGAATACGGGATCGAAATAGAACGACGGACGGGACAACAAGGAGTTCTTCAACCACTCCTGTTGGATCATCAACCATGCCGGCCGATCCTAGTTCTCACCGACTAGTGTACCCGACCGCTCCCCAGCCTCATATCAACTTGAGCCATAATACGAGCACGAGCACGTCACCGGCCTCGGTCTCAAACACAATCTCAAATGCGAACCAGAACACAAACACGACCCACAGAAGATCATACGGAGAACTCGAACCGACACTCGGCCCAGGACAAGAACAAGGGCAACAAACAAGTACGAATGTGAGCGCGAAGAAACCAAAGATCGAGTATCATCCCCATGCCCAAGGAAGATAAGATACCAGCATCGGGAGAGGGGGAGTTGATGATTTGTTCCTGTGTATGTATGTATGTGTGCAAGAACACGTTTCTCGATCGAACTGAGGACTGGTTCTTACTGTTAGGCAAAACAGTCTTATTATTATGTATCTTATGTTTTCTGCTTTTCCCTTTCCTCTCTCTTTGCCTTGTCTATTTTTTAAAGGCTCAACGAAAAAAAAAAAAAAAAGAAAAAAAACAAACAAAAAAA
>MVAI01000251.1:0-24168 GCA_014825565.1 Phaffia tasmanica | reverse complement strand
CATTGAGCTAGACTCAAGAATCTTCTCTTAATGGTCTTTTCCTAGAAGACTACCCCTAACGAATTCTTCCTGACAGCTACTACCACGGTCTGCTACCAGCAATCCCTCCAGACATCCTTCTCTATACAAGTCCTTAGCCACCGGTTCTTCTCCAGTACAATTCCCCTAACGGATATTCCTCCTATACAGGGAGACGTCTCCCCCAGAGGCTAACCCAGAGCTTCCTTGATCGCCATTGACAGGTACAAAGCCTTCCTTCCTTCAGGACCACTCTAATTCCTTACTAAATGTCTTACTCCAAACCAATCCTCTTCTAGATCTATAGAACTTCTATAACCTCTTTCCTCAGCTCTGCTGAGATCAAGACCCTTCCTAGCCTATCCAGGCTAGACAACGATCCCCTCCTCAGCGTAGCTGAGCAGACGAACCTCTCCTCGGAGTATGCTCCGAGACAACAGACCCTTTCTAGTCCAGGGGACTAGTTACGGAAAACCTTTCCTAGACTCCCGAGTCTAGTAGACAGTTATTCTTTTCTACAGATCTTTCTAACGATTAGCCTTTCTTACCTTACAGAGAGACTCCCCTAGTTTCCTCTAAGAGTATTGTCCCTAAACCTAGCTCCCAAAGCTAGATTCCAGTTCTTCTACTCCAGAGAGATCCTAAGATTATCTCTCCACAAGGGGGATGTTAAGGATCCTTTCCATGTAAGTCTCAAAGAGATCAACCCTTATTCTTTTACCTACGGTACTAACGATCCCGTTCCTCTATGCGCATAGAGGCCCAATTTTCCCCAGCCCAAAAGTCCTTACGGAACCCTCTTAGCCTTAGGGCTAACCAAGCTCTCACGCATACAAGACATTTTTCCCAGACACCTAATGGTTCTTCTCAGAAGGCTCCAGTGCCTTCCCTAACCCTATCTTCCTACTACGCAAAGGATGCCCTCTTTCAGATCGGAGATCTGTTTGACCTTCCTCTACTCCATTTTCCTTCAAGAGTCTTTCCTACCTCTGCCTCTGTTCCTGCTTCTGCCCCTACGTCTACCCCTACTCCTGGCCGTTCTCCGTCTTTAGCATACTCCTCTACACTTCCAAGCCGTAGAGAGAACTCTTTTGAATCTGCAGCCGACCGGGACACAAATAGATCTCCTTCTTCCGCTGCTCCTAGCCGGGATCTTCCATTGGAAGAGGATGAAACTATAGAAAACCTGACCAAAGAGTTCTTGAAAAGCCCGTTTTTCATTCGATTACATGTTCAACGTTGGTAATTTCCGATTCTTTTCCCATTCTTCTGTCCATCATATGTCTTGTTCGTCAAAGTTTAAAATTATTTTCGGTCAACACGGCGTTTGGATCTTTCTTTCTTTTTCTTTTCTCTTATTCATTAGGCCCGTTGATTCACCCCGAGGAGTTTTATCGAAAGTTTCTGTCGACAGATCCGCCGCGCGCAGAGAACCTTGGCCCTGTCGTTCGTCCCGTTTTCAAAAGCACGTTTTCACATTGCATTGACTAATATTTCTCTTCTCATTCACTCCAACTTCGATTCGATTGGGTACCTATTAGGGTGCAATCTTGGCTCGGACGATGTTGGCATGGGCGTACTCGTACGGTGTGGATCGATCTGGAAATGAAGAACCCTCGCCTACGACAAATGAGGACAGACAAAGACGACGCAGGGAATGCAATCGGGTTCTCAAATATTCTTTGAAGGATATTGATCGTTTAGGGTACGGTTCAATCACCATTTCTTAACTAATTTCTTTAAAGTGTTCTTCCTTTCTGACATCTCTCTTGTAACTTTGGTTCTGTTGTTTTTGAACGATAGGATCATGAGAAAACCTAGTTACGATGGAGTCCAAGTACTGCTGTTGATCCTGCCTCTTACTGAGGGTGCGCCACTACTTCTCATTGATACTATGTATATCATCACTCATAATGGCTGATTTCGTGATCATCTTTTTTTGCTCTATGCGTCCTGTTCTTCCATTCCGGTTGACTTGTTTTTGAGCAAAGACGTGGCCTCACCCTTGGAAAGACTGACAATGTATGAAGCTGTAGTGAACCAAGTATATTCTCTCTGCTCGCTCTCGACGGCAACATACGAGATCTTTGAGGACCGAAACGCTATGAAACGGGATAGTCACCACGAGGAAGAATTTATTGTAAAAGTCCGGATATATTGGTATTGTTTTGGTGAGCTCGTTCTTTCTCTCTTCCTCTTTTTAAGCTTCCATAAACCTTCATAAAGGTTCTCGTCTGATAACTCAGCGCGCTTGTCCTCCTTCTTCTCTGTTCAGTCCATGAAGCGATCAAAACCGGTTTGAAAGGAGGAAAACTTATGTTGTACGTGTTTTTTTTTCTTTTTTTTTTCTGCCACATGTGCCTAGAGCCATTGTAGCTAGTCTAACATTTCTATCATAACTTGACAGAGATGAGGAGGATTTGTACGAATTTCAAGACTCGGTACCAAATGGGATGGCTCTAGTTTCGACACCTCAATACTATCAGCTGATTGCCCAATATGCCACGGTATCTATCGTTTATCTGCCCCTATCCTGATCTCAAGTTCAATCATAAAGATTCTGACTCAAGATAATCTGTGTACTCATGAGATTTACAAGGCCCCGATTCGACTAGCTCTCGCCTGTCGAAAAATTCATTCCGCTCTTACGGGTCCGAAGGCTCGTAGAAAGAAAGACGTCGACTTTGGACAGATGAAACAGGCCTGGGAAGCTCTAGAGTCTTGTTCAGAGGAATTTGACAAGTTGTTGGCGGATGGAGTCATGTTACCGAATCTTCAAAGAGAGGATTTGGAAAGGTATTGCGACGGCTGGAAAGTTCGTTCTTTCCCTAATTTTCTTTTCATCTCGTCGCTGAAATTTCCTCACTGCTGATGTCTTTTGGTCCTTTTGGCTTTCAGATCTTTATGTTTGAATGTATGACTTTACTTTATGCTTTCCTAAATTGATATATATATATAAGAAAATACTGCTATATATTCTGACCCCACCCTTCTTATCCCTACCTTTCTCAGGTCATTCGGTCATCAGGGAAGCACTTTTGGACCGAATGCATAAGCTAGAAAACTCGCAAGGTCGTGTGGTTGACGTCTCGGATCCACAGGCCCATAGTAACAAGGCAGAATGTTTAAAAAACATCCAGAGGATTCATATGATTGCCGAACGTAAATAATCTTAGCATTCTTCTTCAGCTACTTGTAGCCAGAAAACTCACTCTTTCTTCTTGACCTTTGCAGAGAAATGCTCGACACTGGCTAGGACGATTGTCACGATCGCGAAACGGCATTTGGGTACTCAGTTTTTTGCATACGACGCAAGTCTCGTTCGTGGTCAGTTGAAACCTTGGTATATTCTCAGGCTGCTGAAAAGCATATGTGAATGCGCGGTGATTGTCTATGCTAATTCATGATTTTTTTTTCTTTCACTCCGAACCATTTCCGTCCTCCTTTCTTGGCTTCCTCACTTATCATGCCCTATTCATCGCAGATGGAATCTATTACGCAGCCATTTTCCTCGCAACGGATGGTGGATCTGCTGATGAGATCCATACTTGTCTGGCCGCACTTGACGAGATGAGATGGGCATTCAGCAAAACATCTGAACGAACCGCAAAGATCAGGTCGATCTGGACGACGATGATGTCCCAAGATCGTCAAGACGCATACGATGACGCCTATCAGCAGGTCAGTTCGACTCTGGTCGATCTTCAATTTGATCCGCTATCAACATCAAGTGTTTCATCTCCACAAGAACGGCAGGCGGCACATCCGGCTTCCTATCCGGTTCCGTTCGACGAACCAGATCAGGTGGCAGATTATAATTTTTCTGCGACCGCGGCGCCTTCTCTGCCCACCCTGGAAAAGCAGACGGCACAGTCTTTCATACAAGTGCAAAGCCGGTCTGCATTTCAGCCTCCGTCTCAAACTTTGGGTGAGCTTGGACGTCAACAGTACGAGTTTCGGCAGCGGCAGCGACCGATATCGCCTCGCTCTCAGGCAGAGACGACCGAGGTTCTGACTCGATCGTCAGGTCCTGTCCCTTCAATCGCTCAAGCTTTGGGTGTACCACTTCATCTGGATGATGACGCTCCGGTCGGAGGTGTCTGGACGAGCGAGAGTTACGGGGACAGCTCGTTGGGGTCTAGTCTCGATGGAGGTCACAGCTCTCTTCATTCCTCTAGGGAAAGTATAACTTCGCCCGCGCCGGCCCACTTCCATCAGCAGCCTCCTTATATGAATTTTGTAGATTACCAAAATAGAGGATCGCATCAACAAATTTACGCCGAAGGCTCTCAATATTCCATACAGCATCCTTTTCAACAAAATCAACAGATCATAAGCAGAGACTCACAACCTGCGTTCCCGTTCCCAGATCAGTCCTACGATCAACATTCATTGTCTGATTCTTCTCCGCATCTTGCCACTGAATACGGTGTACCCGCCGATCTCGGTGGGGGATCAGGATCCGGGAATAGGTTGCTGGCTCAAGTAATGCATCCTACACCTTACCATGCTTATATATCCCCTCCTTTTGATCAGCCTCCTTCGTCCCCACCTTCATTGATGGGTTTATCCAATCAGCAAAGCCATGCGCTGTATACCTCCCATACATCGACTTTTGTCAGCTCTACTTCATACGCCACCTATCCAACAACGGCGGCTGGTTACTCGGTAGATGCTCCGGGAACAGTAGTTAATCAACAACAGCAGTTACGGCAACATCGCACTCAACCTCGGCCTCAACTCCAGTCTCAGAGACACGTGCAGCCTCAGTCTGAATCTTATTTGGAGTCCATCAGTCCTCGCACTCAGCCCTATCCAAATCAACACGATTCTTACTAGTAGTCGGAGGACTAGCACACTAGTCTCCACCTATTTGCATCGATCCTTTGATGAAGGCACTTCCTTCATTCATCTCTCAGAGACCTTGCTTTTGGGACTGGATCCTTGTGCTTTCTCATATACCTCTCTTGGAATATGAACTAATCAAAAGAAACAAGATCGTTATCTTGCGCATATATCACTTTCGCGTTTCTTGTTTGCTGTTCTAGCGACCTTAGCTTTTGTATCGATATCCTCTTATTTATTTTGATCAACCAACCGACTTACAATAAGTTCGCACCTCAGAGAGCTTCTTCATCTTGAAAATACCATGTGGTCATGTGTTATAGATAGATCAGCTCCGCTCATGTATATACAAACAGTCAAATTTATCGATGCTCTAGCGCATCATATGAACAATACTTCACTATTCCTTCGATTGATGTCAACATCCGAGTCGTCGTATCCATAGTATATAATCAGTCGATATTATGAAAACGAACAAGGTATTTTGAACGTCAATATAGTTTCTGGAATCTGGGTCGATCTTCACTTGCAGGCGTAAATGGTTGTGTACAACCAAAATCCTATTGATATTTCTTTCCTGTTCGCCTTCTCCCCGGCGAGGTTGACCCATATGTTAGAAGGGTCAGCTACTGTTTCATATTTAGTATGTTTGTATCAAGAATAAAAAACATCGCGAAAGACTTTTCAAGGCTAAATAGGCCTAAGATTTACGATACAGAAGAGGTGAGACTAAGAGTTCCCAGAAAACTTTAATATTCTTACGTCAATTTTGATTTGCTTACTCGTTGAGAAAATTTCACCAACTGAAATTTCCGTCTAAGCACATCCTGGCATCTGTTGGACTCTAGGACATAAAGGGAGAGCCTAAAATGCTGATTGCCTCTTGAAACATCTCTCCGAAAGGTTCGTTAGCAAGATAAATGTTTCGTTCTGATGCGCGCTCTACATTATAATGGTCCAAAAATAAGATAAATGCTTCTCCTCTTCTTCTGATTTTGACGAGAGAAAAATCAAGAAGATCGAGGGACCTAAGCAAAGATAGTCCTACATACACTCTACACTCGGTTTGGGCCATACACACATACGAGAAGATCCAGAACCGACTGCTCATAAGTACAAAAATAGGTATACCACAGAAAAGATCTGGATTTTCCAAAAACCATCTCGTACACAACTTTTGAACAATCATGTGGCAAATGGCACTCGAAAAGTAACGGATCAGAAACTACCCGGTGGAAGGGTACATTGCAATTGCTCTGTGAACATATAGACCTACGCTCTGAATGTAGTCGTGGTGTTGGGTCCAACATTTGGTCACGTGACTCGTGGAGATATATAGCTATTCAAAACGTCACCTTCTCTGAAATCTTTCCTGTACTATCGACCATGATCAGATGGAACGGTGAAGGTGATTTTGCACAATGGCTACTCAAAGAATCCGAAGAGAGTCTTCGTCAGGAACGACTCTCGCCTGAAGAGTCAGTTTATATATGCGATCTCTCATCCTTCTTCTGAAGAACTATAGCTGATCCGGTTTGCTTCGCTCCTTACTTGGGATAGAACACCGTTCGTTTTATGAATCCTTATTGATTAAATAAAGTTTTTTTAAAAGAAAATAGCAGCTTGAATGTTTTGTAACGACTTTCTATCATGCCTCATCATACCTCAGAAAATGTAAGTCTCAGCTGGTATCTACTGTCGATTCAAAAGGACGCTGGCTCATCCTGGTCTTTCCTAAAAACCCTCTTGAAACCCAAGTCCAAAACCTTCAAACCCTGCTTGAGACTAGAAATGACCATCGTCAACGAGAACTCCGTCGGTCAAACAGATCAAAAAATTCGGGGGAACCCCCAATACGAACATTACTTGCATATGGGAATAAGCACTTTTCAACGCGCTCTTTGAAAGACCTAGAAAGGATCGAGCTGAGTAATATGAAGTGGCACAAAATACACCATGTAAGTCTTCATGTTGCCTATCCACATAAACCGACGAACTGTATTAAGTGAAACGGTCTGATTTCTTCTCTGATCATGCTTTACTACTGACAGGGCCGATATCTACTCGTTCGAATCATCTCTCATCCAACTCGGACGACCTCCATCTGTTTCATCGGTCAAGACCCATCGGGCCAAGCCGAGGTCATTGAGCTTCAAACGACTGTCGACATGCTCGTTCGTACCGGTCCAGAGCTTGATACGCTATATCCTATAGGTATGCTGCTAGCCATTCGTGAGCCTTACTACACGCATGGTCTCGATGGTGATGCCTCTGATGATACTGGTACAAAGAAGGTGCCCAGAATCAGAGTTGAATCTCCTTCGGATGTAATCTGTGTTGGCGCGAACGATCGACGAGTCAGCGGACTGACATGGGCAACTCCGCTAGGTTCTCCCACAATTGAACTGAACACTCAAATATTACCTTCTGAGGAGGCAAAGCTGGTTGGAAACGAACGACTAAAGAAAGGATGGTTTATGTCGGCAGAGCGAGCGTATACTCAGGGTCTGACGGCCGATAGCAGCCACACCGTGCTCAGACTCAACCGAGCGCACTGTCGAATAAAACTTTCGCGGTTCAGAGGCGCCTTGATTGATGGAGAGCATGCTCTACGTAGCCTTCTTGGCGTCACGTCCGCTGAAAACCTTGAATCGACCGAGTCGATCCATCTGAATTGGCTACAGAAGGCATATCACCGGGTCGTGCTTGCTTTGATCGGTCTACGCGATTGGCCGGTCGCGTACGAGCACTGTACTGCATTTGTTGATCGATTTCCTAGTTTCACACCTGCTCGGGATTTGCTGGCGTTTACAAAGGCCAGGATGATTGAAGCTCGAACGGGAATCTACGACTGGGCATCGATTTACCGGGGTGATCAACAGCCCGGAGGGACGACGAACGTAGTTGCCGACTGGGTTTCACCCTCCTTCAAGATAGGCTACAGTCCTACGTCAAATGGTGTCCGAGGGGTCGTTGCCGACCGGATGATAAAACCCGGTGAGTTACTCGTGGTATGCAAACCGTTCGCCGCGGTCGACCCAAAAGAACTGAAGGAAGAAGCAAACACGGTGGTGGCAAACCTGCCGACTAAACAATTGGAAAGCGTGTCGCAGGCATACTTGACACGGGCAATGATCGCCAAGGTCGAAGATGAGCCGAAGGTTTGGAATGTGTTGAAGAAACTATACGCTGGGCCAGGATACCCTGATCCAGGACTGGCCGACGTGGACGCGTTCAAACTGCCTGGCGCGCTAGGTGACATTGGGGAGGCGGACGAGCCTCAGAATGTGGATGTGTCGAGGTTGGAAGGGATCAGAACGTACAACTCATTTGCGGTCAAGTCTGTTACCATCAAGGAGATGGGTCCCTCTGCGACCAGTTCACCTAGTGAAGAGACATCCTCTGGTTCGTTCCGTCTTCCCATTCTTGTGTCAATTTTTTTTTGTTCCTTCTATATTAACACCTTGAACTTTCTGTCTTTCGGCTCGACATTTGTGAATGATTGATCTAGGTATTTATCTTGTTCCATCGTTGTTCAACCATGCCTGCTTCGCGAACGTCAGCTGGAACTTCTGGGGAGACCTTATGATCCTCCGTTCTCGTCAAGCCATCTCGCCTGGTGAAGAACTAACGATTAGCTACTACGCCGACCATTCGTTCGATGATCGAACCCAATCTCTCCTCAAGTATGGGATTGACCAATGCAGTTGTATCCTTTGCAACGACGAACGGCTTGATACCCCCGCTCAAAGGGCCTTACGAGCAGACGCCCTCGCAGATTTGTTTGCATGTAGAGATGGACTCTCCGAAGCTCGAATGACAAACGAGGGAGGATTGTGTAGACAACCAAGAGGGACTACAGCAAAGTTCATGAAGCTCGTTCGATCTATCGAATCGACTTACGCCCTTACCCGATCAAAGAGTTTGATGTTTGAGCTCTTTGCGCCTTTCAGCATCTTGTCGGACGTCCACGTGAATGAGGTGATGGGCGGCATGAAAGATCCTCGAGAAACTTCACTCTTGATCAACCTTGCAACTGAATGGGAGAGGCGTGCGCTCGAATCCTGCGGATTTTCAGGGATAGAGCCTGACGGGAAGGGTACGTTGCTGTCTGGTCCATTTGCGCACGAGATGGTCTGTGTGAGCGCAGGGCTGTCGATCATTTCGTTGCTCGACGGATTGGGCAGAGAAAAGGATGCACATAGATGGGCTAGGGTCGTTTTGAAGATGAACCAGATTATCTTTGGAGGCGAGAAGGAAACCTTGGTCGTCTTGTGGAAAGGTTTATTGGACTCGATGAACTTGATTCCGTTTTTCAAATGATTTGGTTATAAACGGTTGTATGTAAATACATGTATTGTTCTGCACCAATAAACAGAAATTTGACTCGAAGGCGAAGCGTCTTAAGGAGTGAAGTAACATTGATTAACAAGAATAAAACCTGGTTGGTTAAATACAAACGTATACGTATAATGTACAAGGAAGGGAAGAAGGAAACACTGTATCGTTTCTCTTTTGGTTGTTTTGCTCTATAAATACGCTACAATGATCGGAGGTCATTTCACTTTTTGTGCTCTGCCACAAGGTTGATCACCTTTCCGGTCTCAAGTGCGGACTTGACATTATCGATCACCTGAATCTCCATGATCTTTTGAGTGTCTCGAGTCCTGGATTTGATCGAGATTCATTTGAAGAACCAGAAAGAGAGCCTGTCAGAACTACGTTGTGATTATCTTCAAGTTATCTGAAATTGAGAAAACTGACTCTGTGCCCATATGAGGGAGAAGAACGACATTGTCCATTGAGAAGAATTCCGGGTTGACATTGGGTTCTAGTTGGATTCGGTAAGACGAAGGAGATGTTGGCCACATGACTAGAGGAAAGAGAGAGAGAGAGAGAGAGAGAAAGAGAGAGTACGAACCATCAGGGAAGACGTCGAGTCCTACTGAGTAGAGTTTTCCGGATTTCAAGGCAGCGAGCAGGGCCGGCTCATCCACAACACCACCTCTGTAAAGATCACAACCAAAAGTGAGTGGTCAGAAAGAGCATCATAAGCGCGCGAGCACGAAACACGGCATTTGGCAGATGGACGAACCGGGCAGTATTGACAAGAACCGAGCCGTCCTTCATCCAGCCAAACTGCTTCTCACCGAATGACTTTGCAGTGTTCGCGTTCAAAGGCAAGTTCAAGCTAACAATATCGGCCTTGCCCAACATCTCCTCCAGATTCGAGCAGTATTCGTACTCGCTTCCCGGCTGGCCGTCTTTGATCTGGTTTCGGTTGTGGTACAAGATCTTCATTCCCCATCCGAGCGCCATTCGCTTTGCAACGACCGAACCAATACCTCCCATACCGACGATACCGAGCGTCTTGTTCTCAGGGTCAAAAGCGGGGGCAAGGCCCTGCTTGAACTTGCCAGCTCGGACGTTGACCTCGGCCTTCCAGTATTGCCTCAAAGCAGAGAGAATGAGATAGCAGGCGGTGGTGGCAGTGGCATTATCGACCGAACCTGGGGTGTGGGAGACCTGAATACCTTTATCGAGAGCGGCATGAACGTCGACTGGGTCGTATCCTGCTCCGTCTGTTTTACATATTCATATATGATAATTAATGATCAATGAGCTGATATATGCCGAGTAAGAAGCACGAAGCAAACATACTGTGAGCGATGAACTTGATGGAAGAGGGCAAAAGATCGATAAACTCTTTGTCAAACTGAGAAAGGCATGTTGAATAGATTGATATTAGACTCTGGGCCAATCGAAAAGATTTGTATTGTATACGCGATCGGTAGATATAAGAAAGAATAGGCTCCTGATACATACAGGTCCGACGGTAGATAATGACTGGTTCGACCGGAAGATACCGATGGCATTGGTGAATTTTGACTCGAGATCCTGCTTGAATTCATTCCGAGTCTTGGACTCTACGTACTGATAAATGAAGAAAACTAGTTTGGTCAACAGAGTTTCAAAAGGCTAAGACAAGTATTGAACGAAAGATGGGGCTGGGGATATGATTGAGAGAACGATAGTGCAGATAGATGAATAAACAGGGAATGATACGCACGATGACATCGGCCAGGGGTCCAACCTTCTCGGCCATTTCTTCCTTGGCCCAAATGATCTCACCTGATGATAAGGACACAAATTCACGTCAATGTCGAGGCTGAGACTCGAGATGGAAGCATGTATGGGGACTCAGATGGGCAGAACGAAACAGAGTGCGACTAACCAATTACGAGGACTTGCTGTTTGGATGGCATAATGATGGAGTGTTTTTCTTTCTCCTTCCGAAGCGTAAGTGTGAGGCAGACGGGAGATTTGTGGATTGTTTGCAAAGAGTAAAAGTTGGGAATGAAGAGAGGAAGCAAGAAGAAGAGTCAGAACTCGACAAGAGCTCTTATATGGTTGAAAACAAAAGGTTGGAAAGAACCGCGGGGTCTCGGAGTGATCGGTCCGATGTACCGTGAAGCCACCCTAGAACCGGGTGAACTGGCGGTAGTTCTCACGCGAAGTTCTTCTCTCTCGAAGGAGCCCCAGACGGGACAGACGCTAGGTTGGGGAGTTGAATAGTAATGTGGAGAATACAACTCAGAACAAGAGATAAGAGAACAGAACAGAGTACCAAAGGCTTCAGGGTTGCAGAGGTTTGAACTGGTGGCCAATTGAAGGAGTACCAAGTTGTCGGAAAATGTAGTCGTGAAACTGAACGTGCGATCGTCCGAGATACAAATACTAAAAGGATCACCGTCCTTCCGACTGCAAAGACCATGTTATCAGATGTTATGGATAGTACATTCAACACAATGCATAGATCTCGAGAGGTGAACTCTCCACAACGTGTCAAGTCAGAGAGAGTTTCTAGAGACAACCATGATCTCTGTTTGGATGATGAGTGCTTCTAATATTCGTACGTTCTGTTGTGCTGGTAGTAAGTACTTGCTCAGAGAACTGACTACAACCACACAGATCTCTCTTAACCGTTTCACTTTTTAACATACTCTCTTAGTTCCCTCCATGTCATTTTCCCAACTATCTCCTTCCGGCTGAACGAGACTGTCCATCCGTCACTATCACCTCTGCACGATACATGAGTTTTAGCAGTGTGTCGATCATATGGAGATATAACCCTAACAACTGCTTATGTAATCACTATCAATCAAGTGATCAAGATAGTTACCTAAGCAATTGATCCCACGAGGCGACCTCCCGGCGGCAATGTATGACGTCATGATTAATAGCTGGCGTTTAGAAAGAAACCATCGGAACGACCAAGCCCAGAAAATTGGAAAAAGAAAGAAAAGAACATGGTCCACTGACAATGTAACGAAAGACCTGTTGAGCAAGCAGGCTCATAAACATATACGTATTGTACTGATGTTGCCACTCATGTTACTGATGGATCTGTTGAACATCTTTCCAAGACAGTGAAAAAAGAAAGAAAAAGAAAGAGATCAAGGTAGATAAGATACCTTTAGATCTGACACTCATATTGCCTGGTGGATTTATTCGGGTTTCCCATGCTGATTCACTGACTTTAGCGATGTGGCCTTTTATTCGATCGACGTAGACGTTCATTTTGTCAGATACACTTACTCCACCGATCTTATAAGACGAAAGAGACAGCTTCTTGAGTTCTCTTCTTGATCTTGTATCTTTCTTCCGTTGTTTCAAACTTCTTGACCCACTCACTAGCTCACTGAATACACCATGCAAGGTATGTCCTTTGTTATCTCATAGGTTAAGATGTTCGGGCAATAGGGTTTTCGAATATTCAACCAACCGACCAACTAATCAACCAATCGTTCAACAATGTAGCTGCCGCTAACCTTCTCCAGGACAAGATACTCGTCAGTCTTATTTCTTTCTCCTCATCCGTCTCTAGGCATATACTCCGTCTTTGACGCTGAACTCTTATGCTGCTTCCTTGTTCTACTATACAGGGAGGTCCTGATCCAATCGATCCCCGAGCAGTGCCTGAGTATAAACACCGGAAGAACCCAGATGGGACTCCACAGATGATGAAGGTTCGTCTCAAGTCGTATCGGTTATCATCTATGCTCAACTCTCAGCTATCAATGTATCTCGTCCGTACTCTCGTTTAGGCTCTTGCCTGGTAAGCTCGGTTTACGTTCCCGGTTTGTTCTCCCTACCAGGATATCCACTTACTTCGACTTGGTAACGTCCCATACTGTAATTCTCTTCTCAGGTTCGGATCCGAAAAAGTGGAGGTCGTAGACGCCCCGATTCCAGATATTACTACGGAGCGAGACGTCATTCTTAAGATCACCGGGACGACCGTCTGCGGCTCAGACCTTCACCTGTACCATTCCGAGATTGTCACTATGCAAAGCGGTGACATCCTTGGACATGAGTTCATGGGTGTCGTTGACAAAATCGGCTCGGAAGTGAAAGGACTCAAGATCGGCCAGCGAGTCGTTTCTTCGTTCCAGATTGCCTGCGGTTACTGCCGATTCTGCGAGCACAAGGAATCATCGTTCTGTGAAAACACTAACAACTCATCTCTGATGGGTTTCATGTATGGAGCAAAGGTTCGTCCAGTCTGTCTCACACTATTGACAACAGGTTTTTCAAACGCTGATAGACATATGCTCTGACCCTCTCAAAATACAGGACGCCGGTTTCTTTGGATACAGTCACTTTACTGGTGGTTTTCCTGGAGGGCAAGCCGGTCAGTTTGTTACTTGATAGGTTTCACACTTTCTTTGACTAATTTTTTTTCTTTTTTTAAATCTAATATATACATTATTATTATTAAGAATATGTCCGAGTCCCCTTTGGAGATGTTAATTTAGTAAGTCAAGTTAAAATTGACTCGTCGGCTTGAATAAAATCTTATACTATCCTATCTCTGTTCCATTTTTCATATCTTGTAGCTTCCTATTCCTGATAACGTGACCGACGAACAGGCCATCTATCTGTCTGATGTTCTCCCAACAAGCTATCACAGTGTGGTTGATACTGAGGTCGGAGAGGGTGACGTTGTCGGAATCTGGGGTTTGGGACCCATTGGACTTTGCGCTGCCAAGTAAGCCGCCCATCATATGGCTCTGCTCGTTGCCTCCATTCACTCACATCAATCTTCACAATCCTTCGCAGATGGGCTCTCCTAAAAGGAGCCAAGCGAGTTATCGGAATCGATCTCGTCAAAGACCGACTCGACTATGCCAAAGAACACATCGGAATCGAAGTGATCGATGCGTCAGGTGGAACTGATGTCGTCAAGACGGTCTTGGAGATGGTCCCCGGAGGATTGGACGTCGCGCTCGACTGTGGAACGTTCCACGAGCCCAAGGGAATCTTCCATAAGGTTCAAAAAGCCTTGATGCTGGAGACCGACAACTGCGAGACCATCAAGTGAGTGACGTTGCTCAGTTTACTTTCTGCTAATTACATCAATATTCACTCAGCTTCGCTTTGATGTATCTTTCTCTAGCGAGTGCATTGTCGCCGTTCGAAAAAGAGGACGAGTTGGGCTCATCGCCGCCTATTCTGCCTTCAGTATGTACCCATATTCACAGTCTGCTGTCCTTTCGGTCTCTGTCTCACAAATTTATCAACCTATCATAATAGCCAACGGGCTCAACATAGGGGCTCTGATGGAAAAGGGTGTTCGGCTCCAAGGGTGAGTAGCCTTTATTTTCGATCGACGAGGAAGTCTGATGTGCGCTTAAATCTGTTCGATCACCATTTCTCATAGCAACGGACAAGCCCCAGTCCACAAGCACTGTACGAAACTTTCCTCAGCCCTGAATTCGCGTGCTCATGTCGGTCTCTTACTGTTTTTTCTTTCTTTCTTTCATATGTCTACAGGGGAGACTATTTTGAATGACTACATCATTCCTGGGAAATTTGATCCGACATTCATGATTGTGAGTGATACATAGATTCTTCAACTCTCAGTCAGCTTCAATTAAATATGGTCCTCTGCCTCTCCTTTCTCCCGTCCATACAGACTCACCGAGTGCCTTTAGAAGACTTCAAGACTCTTTACGATAAGTGTATGTCGTTGACCTAAACGATCGTATCATATGCCCGCTCAAGGCTGACGTTTTCTTTCTTTCTCTCTTTCTCTAGTCGACAAACGGGTAGGCAACATCGAAAAAGTTTTTGTAGAGACAAAGTTCAGCAACCGTGCGTCTTTCATCTTGAACGTTATCAGATGGAGCGAATTATTTCCTGAGCTCAATTCTAACTTTATGATATCTGTAGCTCCCTCTGCCAACTGCCCAAAGACTACTCGGGCTGCCGACATTGGAAACTGAGCGACAAACATGACGGACTTCTTTCAAAGCTGAACAGAGCTGTTGATGGCAGCCAGTTTCTGTAGCTATATGTAACCCGTAGTTTTATCTGTATCTATATCTGCCTACGTTGTTTCGCAAAGCTTTTGATCTGGGTGATATATGCTTGGTACCACATTTTTCTAGCTCAGGTGAAAGAATTAGTACACCCGCCAAAGGGCAAAAAAATATGAATTTTGGGTGACTCTTTGATTAGGAAAATCGTCAATATTTTCTATTGATTTTCTCAGCTGATCACCCGCTCAACCCCCTATTCTTGAAACTCTCACCACCTCTCTTTCAAGATGTCTTTCTCAAGCTCTCTGAGGTCTGCGTTAATCTCTCGGGCACCTTATTCCCAATCGAACTCTCTCTTTCTCCCATCGTGCCGTTTCTATGCCACCTCTCCTACACCTTCAACAAAAGAGATCATCAATCAGGCAGCTGCCGAGCGAGTTGAATCAGCCAGACTCAAAGCAGAGGAACTCCGGGCTCAGGCTGCAAAGTTAGCGGATGATGTCGATATCGCCTTGCAGACAAAGGAAGGGAGAAGGAAGCTGAATGAAATGCCCATCGTTATCAGTGGTTAGTCTTTCCCTTGTTATTTTTCAAGCTTGATGATCTTCTTTCCTTCCTCTCCGTCTCAGTCGAGGATCGAGGCAGACTCGTACAAGAAGAGAATGAGAGGAAGAAGCAAAGGAGAGCGCCTATTCGGGCACCATGTACCGAAAGCCTACTAAAAAGGTACTGAGAGTGCTTTCGTTTCGTCCTGTCTGACATAATGTGCTCTTCTCTTCTCTCTTCTTTACGTTTTTCTTTCTCCTCGAAATGGCCGTTCTTGGACATCATCACCTCCCTCCGCTCGTGTATCGGACATTTTCTGCCTCTCGATATAACACCTCTCATGAAATATGATACTTTGTGTGGAATAACGAAAAACAGTGTACGACAATCCGGTGCCATATAGGAATAAGGAGAAGGAGGATACACTAATCGAGTACTTTCAGCATCGATTCGGAGCATTCTATCAATCTCGAGAGGCGTTCGTTCTTTCTCATTCTCACCTTCCTCGTCCTTCTCTCTTGTATTGTCAATGTGGTATCAATCCGAAAATACCTTCACGGCCTATCCGTTGCTGAGTTACTTTCATTTGGGTCTTCCACGGGATTGCAATTGACCAGGATGACAGAATACTTCAAGACGCCTAAATGGTCGAAAGCCGAGTTGCTGTACAGACTTGGCTTTGGCGAAGGAGTAGAGCGACGATCAGATTTGTTGAAAGAACTTGAAGGTCGATTTGAAGCTTTCAAGCAGGCTGAGGTCATGTACGTCTTTCTTTTTCTTCCACGAGTCCAGCATTATATACTTAGTTTACCTGTGTCATCTCGATCGAAACCCTGCTCGATCCTTCATAGTGGAGACCGAAAAAAGGTTGAAGCTGTATCCTGTCCTCCGATCCGACAGTCCGTTTTGACAAAACTCAACTCACCCACTCGAAACTCCCGGTTACGTCAAGCTGTTTGGACAAAGACTCGATCGGTTGCCCAACCAAAATTGATCAGTTTCTTCAGAATGCCGATTCACCCAAAGCTTGTGATGTGGCAAGCTTTGGTCAGATTCCATACCGAGCAGGTACGTTCTGCCTTTACTTGTTGAGCGCCGTCATTCATTTCTGCGCGAAATCGTCCTTGTACCCTTTGATTGAATTTCCTTCCATTCTGGTTTTCTGGAAATCTCTCTCATGGGATTTGTCTTTTATAGACGATCCAAATTCCAGCGACGAAGCCAACAGAACAGGAGATCATCAAGACACAAACTGTGGTCGAGAACGTCCTGTTCGAACGTCGAGATTGGTTGGAGCCCAAACCCGACTGGAGAGTCAGGGATTTCGTGCCTACTCATGGAATCAAGGAGGACTTCACCAAGGAACTTCCGATCGAGAGGTTTCAATGATAATTTGGTTGGCATCAAGAAAGGTAGAGAGTAGGGAGACGTTGCTTTTTTGTTAATTGTTTGAAAAATAAAAGAAATACCAAATATAATCAATGCAAACGGAAGAAAACATCAGGTCGAGGATACTTTCTCTTGCAAATGATAGACCCCTCACCTTAGCGTCCTCTCGCTTCTTACACATCTTCTGATCGGTTTTTGTACGCCATCAATTCAACGAGAGTAGTTACTGGTACATTATCATGAAATCATACAATGAAGAAGATAAACGAGAGGATAGTAAGAAGAACTGGATGAACCACCGGTGCTGGTCGATCGATCATATCACCCGGTCTCCCCCTCCAATCGTTTTTGGTCTAATTTCTCTGCTTGTTGCTCTAGGTGCTTGTTTTCTCTGACCTCGGGTACGGCTTCGATGGCGTCGTTATCCGAACCTTTTTTATCTTCCCACCATTCGACACCATACCTGTTAGCCATGAAAGCAGTATCCAAGAATCAAGCCGGCTTTAGCGATCTCATAATCGACATGAGAGTGAGCAAGAAAGAGAGGCAAGGACGGTTTGGACGAACTCTATGGCGATACCCTGAATCTCATTTCTAACTCTAATACCTTCAGCAGTAGTCTCTTTATATCGTTCGAGATCAAACCTGTTCATTGGATTTTGTTTGATTCAGATATGCGTCAGCAGATCCAATTTAGAATCTCTACATTTCGAGTTTGGAAAGAGGACCAAAATGATGGATATGCACCCATGAGAGTTGTACAATGTTGCCTGACGATGACTGATGGTTTTTGCTGTGTTGATCCCAATGAGCCAGATATCATATACACATGTACATGTCAGTGATGAGGAACATACTCTATGAAGGCCATGTGGACTGCAAAACTTACTTAAAATGGCTCCGTAACCTGGTTCGCCTGATTCGGTCCGAAGGAACGCAGATCAGGAAAAGGAGACATTAGCTCTGGATGTTAACGATTTTCAGCCAAGAGCAAGAGAACCCAACGGACGAGAATGAATAAGCCAATAAACATATCCAGATACGAGAACGCCATGACCGATGAGGTAGGTCACCGGTCTACAATCAAGAAGATACAAGACAACATAAAGTCAATAAAGAACATGATAGACTGAAATGAATATCGTTCGACTCACTCCACTAAATCGATTCAAGGCGAAGGTATCATATAGAAACGAACGATTATGAATATGCTGCGTCAAGTCACTCTGACCTCACCTACGTAGGAGAACAATGATCAAATAAATGAAAAAGAACACTCACTAACGTCCCAACCCAAACTCGTCTGAAACGTCAACCAATAAACCACTCCCCAATATCCTATCAACCCAACGAGCCCACTGAACGCCACTCTTTTCGCTCCTCTCTTTGCCTCCTCATCACAAAGCGCCTTGAGCTCGCCCATCTGGGTCAAAGACTTGTTGATCTGGCGGAGTCTCTCTCTCAGATAAACAGTTCTATCTTGGAACGTAGGTACTGATACCTCTATTGTGTTGATAGAGCCTTCCCCGAATCCATCGGAAGTAGTTGACGAAGATGAAGAGGGGTAAAATGAGATAGTGAACGATCGAACATGAGCAGCTTGTTTGATAAAATCGCCTTACATAACAAGACCCCCAGATGTTAATTTATCAGTTCTTGCGCTCAAGAAACAGGCACCACAAAAAATATATTAAAACTAAGCGTAAACAGACCTATGTCCGTCGAGTCAGACCATCTGACTTTACTTTTGGTTCCAAATCCTTTGAACTCCACTCTTCCAACTTGGCCATTTGGCAGCTCCGCAGCGATCAGTCTCCCCAGATAAGACAATGGCTGAGACGGATGAAGTACGAAAGCACAGGGATGAGAGGGCGACGGTAAAGGTAGAGTTAACCTATAAGTTGCATAGTGAAAGATTAATGTTCATTGCCAATACTTACAGAAGAGAAATTCACAGACTTGACAAGGTACTTACCTCAACAGATGGGAATTCGTACTTGACAATTGACCTGTTTTTAGTGTTAAGAAGTCGACTGTAAGTAGGAAACAAGATAACACAGAGAACCTAAATTTTCTCGCCTCTAAGAATTCCATTCTGAGCAGTCAGTAGTTCTGTCCAGTCGTCCTCTGTCTTCGCGCTGCCCGAACCAGCAGTAGGATTCTTGTGATTTGATGAACTATTTGGTTTAGGAACGTGATTTCCTTTCTCAGCAATTGTCTGTCCTTCGACGGTGACTTGAGCTTGATTGACACCATATGTTTCAAAGATAGAAGTAGCGGAGAATGCTCGAGAGCAAACTGGATAGAATATCGTTGGTCGGTAGAACACATTGTTAGATTGAAAACTTGCCCGCGTGCCAGACGACCGGACACAGTTCACATGATATGATCTGAACAGAGCAGCCCGAAAGAGGCAAGAAGTAGGATATGACATCAATGTCCTTCTTGAATTCGGAGAGAGAAGAGATGATACACAGATAGGGAAAGAAGAAGAGCGGTTCACTTGTGTTCATCTCTCACTGAAGCGATGACGACAGGATGCGCAGTCAATGTTGAATGTTTATTTCATCTGGCTAGAAGCACTTGAAACATATCCCAAAAGTAGATCAGTCAAGAGAGAAAGTACCATTATGAAGAGCAAAGATAGAATAGAATAATAGAGGGAAAGAAAAGAGGAAGAAAAAAAAAAGAGTTACTACATGTGTGTAAGAACAGGAAAAAGCAAACGTAGAAACAAAGATCAAATTTATCTATAAGGGTCGACCAAGCCTTATGAGCTTGTACCACTTTCTGGCGATCGGGCCGGCATTCTGCTCAACAAGCATTCTCGCCTCTCTGTCTTGCTCCCTGACGATGGCTCCGTCGCCTCGTTTCCAAACAGCTCCAGTGTCGAAGTCGACCTCGAGCGCAGGAACAAAGAGCTGCTGACCTCGGAAGTTGATAAAGTGATAAATGCAATATGCAACGAAGAATCCACCGAATAAGACAACCCCGATGTAAACAGCGACGATGTCCTGGAAGATTGTAAATAATTCAAAACAACGTATAGAGTTAGGACCAGAATTTCATAAGTAATAATGAAACAATTATGACAATGAGAGACGATCAAACCTGGGCAAGAGTATCCGAATCGTATGTAGTTGCAGCCCATCCTTGTCCAGCGAAAATTAAGGCGCCGAGAATGATGGCAGTCCAAGCAAGGTAAGGCGAGAACGGAGCTCTGAAAGGAAGATCAATGAAGTCTCGGCCTTGGATTTTCCAAGCCCGTCGGAACCGCAAGTTAATGATTGCGATTGAAATCCAAGTCAATAAAGCGGATGTTCCAGTCAAATTAATGAACCTGGAGAAAAAGAAATGGAAATAGACCATATCAGCAGGTGTAGCGTCAGATACAGTCATCCTGACAATAAAGCTCTAGACGGACCAAGTGAAAGCAACTCCTTCTCCCCAAATGGTAGCCAAGAACGAGAGACAAGACACAGCCAACACGACTCTGTAATTTTAAAAGGTAAGACTCATAAGCAAAGGATAAGGAAGAATGACACCTAATGATAAATGGACGAATTTATGTACAGCAAAGCAGGAACGGGGACGCCTCGGCCAGTAACATATCCTAAGATCTTTGGGGCGTGACCTCGCCTAGTAGGTTATATTTAAAGGGTAAAAGATTCTAAGTCAATAAGCCAAATTCGAGAGAGGAGAGCACTCATATCCCCAAACTTACTGGGCAAGGGACATGAGCATTCGGCTACTAGCATAGAAGCAAGAGTTGGTGGCCGAGAGAACGGCGGTGAGAAGTACAGCGTTGACCAAGTGAACTCCACCTCCGAAACCAGCCATTTTACTAAACGCCGAGCAGCATATTGAGGGTTAGAACTTATAGTCAAACTGCAAGAACGATCTCTAAGACGACTGGAACTGACAACACAACGGTGATCGGCGAGGCGGCCACATCAGAATCACTGTCGGCCGTGAAGAGAGATTCATCGTTGTGATTGATGTTCAACCCAATGACCAGGATTGTCATGATGTAGAACATGAGAATTCTACAGTTGAATGAGCAGAACGAGGACGATCCTTGTCAGCCTACGTTGTCAGATGAATCCGCATAAGTAGAGACAATTAAGGGTGAATGAACCGAAAGAAGGTTGCCTTGATCGCACGAGGCACAGACTTGTGGGGCTTTGATGTCTCACCAGCGGCAAGAGACACAAGCTCACAACCTCCAAAACTGAAGAACGCATAGGTGAAGGACTGCAGAGAAACAGATCACGTTTTTATCAATTTCGATACCAACACAGACGCATAAAGTGAAAAAGCGCACCTGAGCGAACCCGGAGAAGCCTCCAAAAAAGGGCCCGTCGTTGAAGTTGGAAAGTCCAGGACCAGGATGGCCGATGACTCCTCCCCAGTTGTAGATCAGACCGACGCTGATATATTCCAGATTGACGTGTTCACGTAAACGTCGTCGGTAAACATCAGTTTGTTGGATTTCGCGAGAGACAAAATGCAAAGATCCTCACAGGATGAAGACGATGATCAAGAGAACTTTGATGGATGAAAGCCACAGCTCGGCCTCACCTGTAGTTACGCAACGTCAGGTGTATCAGTTGGCGTAAGTGAGCGACTCTTGAATGAACGATATAGTACTATACTCACCGAAGGCTCGGACATTGATCAATTGGAAGGCGAACACAGGAACAATAATGACGAGAGCCCTACAATTATTAAGAAATCACGCCATGTCAGCGTGAAATGAGAGTTGGAATTTTTTTTTGAAATAAATTTACGAACCATTCCCAAGCTTGAAGTGTCTGAGTCCAGTAGTTTAGGATAACTGAAGCAGCAATCAACTCAGATGGAATAGACAAGCTCCACTATTGATACATGCACAAATATGGTCAGTGTCAGGTTCATAAGTTTGACGAAGAACAGGCTAGCGAGATCCCACCTGCAAGAAATAATTCCTATAAGATATATCAAGGTCAGTTTGATATGAGAGAAGAAGTCTCATCAATGAAAATAAGCTCACCATCCGAGAGTAAATCCAAGGGCAGGAGAGACGAATCGATCACCATAGGTAGCAAACGCTCCGGATACCTATTGAAATCGTAGATTAGCGCGATCGTCCAATTTACTGTTGAAACTATCATTGCTGTCTTTAAAAGTGATAGACGTGGAGATACGTACCGGGATTAACGCAGACATTTCACCCAGCGTCAAGACTACACCATACACAAAGATTCCAATAAGACCGTAGGCCTGATGAGAAGAGAAACAAGGCAGCAAAGTTGCTTAATATGTTATATTCTCCTTTGCCTATGAAATTAGAACACTTACGCAAAGAGCGCCACCGGGGCCGGCAGTGGCTACGGAAGTTCCTGCAGACAAAAAAATTCCGGTTCCAATCGTTCCTCCTGCGAAAATGCACGGTATCGGAGAGAGAAAATTTACGACATTTTGTTCGAGACGAACAAGACATTGTTTTTAGTAGGTGAAGCTCCGTTCTTTGCCAGATTTGATCAGATGCGATGGAAAGACAGTCCAAACTAACCAATAGCAATAAATGTCAAGTGACGACTTTTCATTCCACGGACGGTCACATTTGAGCCTGATCCCAAAAATCGCTTCTTCTTGGACGCCTGGATGGCGGACTCGTCACCAAGAATCGGGGTCGGAAGAACATCCTCCTCTTCTGAATTGTCTTTTTGACCAGAAGACTTTTTTTCGAGCTCGATCGACTCGGTCGTAAGGGGGATTTGGTAGGACATTATGATCTGGCTTTCGAAAGTGGGCTGACGAGTCGACCGAAAGACTATCAATTCCAAATGACAAAAAAAAACCTAATGCTTTCTCAACTAGAGTAAGGGAAGGATCACAGATATGAGCGAACAGGGAATATGGGTATGGTAGATAAAGAGTTGAAGAAGCTATTAGGGAGTTAGCCGATATCTGTGTGGGCTGATGAATCTGTGTTTCAGCCCGATGTCTAAACAACCAACGGCGGTTAAGAATAAGAAAAAAAATATGAAATTCTCCGAGTGTTGTCATTGTTATCTGGATTCTCCCATTTCTTACTCCACCCCTTGTTGCCTCGATCTTGATCATTCTTTCATGTTTACATCTTGTCTTCTGAGTGAGATTTGTTAAAGAAACCTCTTTTTGTAGCAATGATTTGTTCGCTTGTTCGAAGTGATATTTGCGCTCAGGCCATTCAGAAATCTTGAAGGCTCCGAATCGGCCCGGTACGTTAACCAATCACCAACTGCGGGATCGACCGAAACGTAGCCATGTGAGGACGATCAATCTCTTGCGAAAAATAAAACAAAGTAACATCTAATGCCGACATATGATGATAGATCAAGAACAGAGAACTAAAAGAAGAAAAGTATATGTTTTGGGCTTAAGAAAGGGGGAAGGGAGATATAAGACCATTCACGTCCTACAGAGTAGCCTTACCAGCAATCAATAAGCCGTTCGCATAATCCTCACGTCGAATGATCGACCTCTCCCATATCCTTCGCCCTTCGTGCAGCGTCACACTTCCCAACCCAAACGCAAGAACCGTCCCAAAGTCTCGAAGGCTCAACGCTTGCGTCTGGAAGACACCTTGTAGGAAAGGCAGGTAGATTAACCCAAGCTGGGCCAAAAACGAGATCGAGCAGGTCAAAAATAGCATCTTGTTCTGGACGAGTCGACAGCTCAAGCCTCTATTCTGGATGGCGGATGCTAGGTCAAGGAACACAAAGGTCGTGAACGTCTGTAGAGATCCGGTCAAGTGTCCGGTTCAGACGACAGAGTTATCAGCCATCGGTGTCATGCCGATCTCAAAACACACTCTCAGATCGAGAAAGGAGGTAAACTGACCATAGTTTGATCCCGTCGAGACAATCCACCGTCAAATGTTTCTTGAAGGAACATGTACAACGTCCCGGTAACGATGATGGCCGCAGAGAAGAAAACTCTGAAGAATAGCCGCTTACTGAGGATTGGCGCGTTACGAGGTCGAGGAGGTCGTCTCATGATAGCCGGATCAACTGGATCA
>MVAI01000250.1:0-24340 GCA_014825565.1 Phaffia tasmanica | reverse complement strand
GATAAAAAGAAAAAAGTCCCAAGACATCCGAAAGTAAGAAATACGCGCCAACCTAAAAGAGAAGTACGCGCATACATGTACGCAAGAAGGAGAAGAAAGATCCACTCACAGATTGATCAGTACCTCTTTGGATCCATCCTTCAGCTCTTAGCAGACCTTTTTTTAAGAAAGGACCCATTACGTCGCCTGTGGCTTTTGCGACCACCCCGAACGGTTCTTTTGCCACTGCGGATGGCAAATATGGAAAGATGTTTACCGTTTCCTCACCCAAGGACCCGTGACCGTATCCAGCCGGTCCGTCCGATGGTTTATTTCCCTTTAATTTCACTCTGGCCCATTCTTGTCCGTTCACGAGAAGGACCTCCCCCTTAGGCATTTCCTTCTGAAGCGTCATCCCGGCTGGCACGGTCGGGTTTAAATAGGCCATTGGGTAGGTTATCAACGCTGTCGTTTGAAGTACGCCAATCAGCGTGGGTTGAGGAGGAGAAGGCGCTGTCGGTGGAGGTGCCACAGGAGGCCTAGGTGGCGAGGGAAGACTATCGACATCTATCGGATCACCTTCGTTGGCTGTGACAGTCGGACGGTCAGCTCTAAAAGAGTTTTGTTGGATATGGGCTTGAGGGTTTGTCGATGTCGATGGTTGTGGTGATGGTTGTTGACGAGACATGAATCCGGAAGCATGGTGGCCGGCACCTAGATCTGGGTTCGAGCTTGTGTATGAAGCTGAACGAGAATGAGACTCCTTGGACGCGAAAGGATCAGTTTGGAATGAAGGAGGATACGGCTGACGCGGTATCGGCTGAGAAGGAAATCCTGTCGGAGTCGAAGCCGCGAACGAGCCTTGGCCAAATACCGACGGATGCCGACTAACAGAAAGAGGAGGAGGAATGATAGGTTTGTTTATCGAAGAAGAAGAAGAAGTAGAAGCAGAAGCAGGAGGATCAAGTGGCCATTGACCTGTTCGGGAAGTCTGCCCATCCAGTATCGATCGTCCGTGCCCGTTTGAGAAGATACTTCCACCATGATCACCTCTAGGAATATTCTGGAGGCCCGGCAGCTCCAATCTGGATCCAGATGCAAAAGTAGAACTAGATGAACCAGTTTGGTTTGCTACAGGTAGCATATTAGATTCATGAGAGCTTTTGAGCTCCGAAGACGGTGGTAATGGATAGTGAAGGCTCGAGAGAGAAGGTAAAGTCTGATGATCGAGCCTCTGTTTCTTTGCCTGATTAGTATCGTCCAGTTGATCGACTTCATCATCCGATAGGGTGAGGTCGATAGGAGCACCGGTCAACATAGATATATGGGAGAACTATATGCGCCTGTTGATTAGATGAAGGTGAATAGATATTCAAGAGAGGTGGTGATGTCGAAGGATTGGAAGGGAGGATTTAGGAAGAAAAGACGTAAAAGGCTGTCAGTAAAAAAGAAGGAGGTTTTCGGAGGCGAGCGACCGCGTCCTCAGTCAGGGAGACCTTCCTTTTTCTTCCCTCTCTGGACTTGGACTCTTTTCGACAAGAAGAACGAGAATCTTACCCTTATGAAGAAAAGAGATAGAACAAGATAGATACAAGCGTTTGTTTAGAGATGATGAACCGTTGACCGGACGTTTGCGGAAAGAAGAGATATACAGTGTATGGATAAATACCCAGAGGTAAGGAAGCCCAAGAGAGCGATGACCGTTTCGGCAGATTACATTAGTCAGCATGGGATTTCTCATCTGGATCACTTCGGCCTTGCTTAAGATAGTGATGACGATTTTCGGTAAGTGAAAGATGATTCATCTGATATTAGAAACCTGACAAAAGGGTGTTTCAGATGGAGAAGAAGGGGAAAAAAATCGAATACAGAGCAGGAACCCAAGAAAATAAAGTATACAGAGAATACAAAGAAGAAGAGAATGGGGTTACTGAAACACAGAGACTTTTACTGCATATGGTCCTCGATATGTTCCATCTCGAGTTCTTCCCCTTCCTGAGACCTATCCGCTTGCCCGACCAACTCGGCCTGAAGACCAGCGAGCTCGACCTTTGTGCTCACCCTCCTTCGTTTTCTCCTTCCACCTTTCGTCGTCCTCAAGAGATCGCCATCGGCCGAATCGGCGCCTGTTGGGTCCTCATTCTTCTCTCGCCAGGCTCTGTTCCATTCTACCAATCTAGAGTCCAACAGGACGACTGCCTTCCAGTTGTTCTCACACCAACGGGTCTGTTCGACCTTGAGTTGACAAGCCTTGATGGCTAATTTTTGAGCTTCATCTGTTTGATCGAACCATGTCCGACCGGGAACAAGTAGCTCTCTTGCGATCGACCGAGCGGTCTGAGAGATTTGGGCCCACTCGGCTGATTTCTGTCGTTCCAGTGCGTATTCCTTTGGGTCCTCTCCCGGTTCCATCTTTCGCATGACCGCTGTCGAGAAAAAAGAGGAGAGAAGAGACAAGTGAGTACGATAAACTGGTAAAGAGAGAAGAAAGGGGAAGAGGAAGAGGAAGCAGTAGAGAGGACTTACGGATTCCGTGTCGGTTGGTCAGCTCAGACCAGATAGCTTTCCTCGTCTGGTGATCGGCCGTCCAATTAGGAGTGACCGAGAGGATCATCTCCAGTTCCTCCCTATCGAGATCCTTGTATGGGTCGTAAGAGCCATATTGCTTTCTTGCAATCTCCAATCTGTCCTCCGGGATGGAGATCGGTAACGAAGGCGGATATCTCGCGTGACCACCACTACTGATAAGTTGCTGGGTTCCAAGAAGGCTACCTCCGGCGCCGACGACGACGGCACCGGATGGATGGGAAGCATCCAAATTAGACGCGTCTGCTCCCGGTTGTTGAAATTGAGCAATCTGATGCTGTTGCTGTTGAAGAATCTGCTGCTGTTGAGCTTGCTGAGCAGCTTGAGCCTGTGCAAATTGCTGAGCTGTGAAGGACAACAGTTTGAACGGGAAATGTCAAAGAGAAGAAACACAAATTTGAGAAAGATATCATCATGACTGATAAGTTTTCTCAAACGGACGGAAGAGAAGATGAACCGACCTTGATGCAGCTGAAAGACCTGGCCCTGGAGCGCAGTCTTTTCCTCACTCAAAGTTGACTTTTCTTCGATGAGATTGGTGATCCGATGATTGAGTGTGGCGACCGACTCGAGGGCCGCGATATACTTTTGCTGGAGTGAAAAGCAATTGGGGCAGCCATGGGTGGCCGCTGCCTGAATCGAACCGGTCTGAGGACCGTTCAAGTTGACGTTGTTAGTCCCATCGACGACCGAGAGAGCCGAAGTGGGCGCGGAGGAAGCAAAGGCAGCGGCAGTGTTAAAGGGATTGCTAACCGATTGGACGATCCCGGTGGATTCGCCCGAAGGAGAAGGCAGCGACTGGGCCTGGCTCGACGATGTTTGGTGAGACTGAGCGAAAGGAGTGGTCCGCCCAGAATCAGAATTCAAGTTGTTGGCTATCGGGTCAACAAGATTAGAGGGTGAGTCAACCGAATGGGACGAAGGCTGATGAGGTGGTGATTGAGATGGAGTGTGGTTGGAGGACTGGAAGGACTGTTGAAGTTGAGGATCAACCAACTGGACGTGTTGCTGTTGATGAAGACTGTGCGGTTGTTGGTTGGAGTGGTAAGTGGTCAAATGGTGTTGTTGTTGGTGATGATGATGATGGTTCTGGTTCTGGTTTTGATGAAGATGGTGTTGCTGCTGCTGCTGCTGCTGCTGATGATGATGATGTTGCTCGTTGTTATCAGACATCCTCACCGAAGATCTTTTTGGACCAAACGTGGGGACAATCGGGGGTTTGGGTACAAGTTTGATTTGGGCCGAGCTCAGGGCAAAGGACGGGACGGAGGTCGAACGGGGTATCGTTGGGAGTGGTTACGGTGGCTACAGTGGTCATGGTGGCCGGGAGGGTCATGTGAGTCACGTGTATGAGCTGTTTCAGACACGTGATCGTTGCTGTGGGAAATTACTCCATCGGAGTTCACCGAAAGCCGAATGTTTCACTCATTAGCCCTTCTTGGCTGAAGACCATCGGGACAAAGTAGGGAGATGTTCTACAAGAATCTATGGGAATATATAGAAGATCATCACTTGGCCCGGGCGGTTAGAAGGAGAGGTCGAAGGTATCGGGGTGTACGAAGTAATGTCGTTTAATGAACGAGGTGAAAGATCTATCGAATCATCGTATCAAACGTTGTAAGAGCCGGTATGGAGCGTTGAACTTATCATCAGACAGTGATACACCTGACATCTTGATAGACGTTGTTCCAGACAAAGGTTCTTGTCCTCTTTGCGCTCTGTGCTTGCTGTCCTCTATGTGTTCTTTGTGTTCCCTAGGTTCTCTATATGTCCTTTGTGATCTCTGCGGTCTCTGTCCTCCACATGTTCTCTGCAATTTATGTACTCTATGGACGCTGTGTACTCAACATACTCTCTGTACACTCTGTACTCAATGTGTAATCCGTACGTGAAAGACCTAATAAGCAAGACGAGCACTCTAGACAACACACCAGGCAAAACATGACTGATACCTTTCATTTCGAATGAACACATACTTCACACAATCGATCTAGCCATCTACCGAATCCTCTATCCGCTTTTCCCCCAACGCATAAGGTTCCATATCCAATAAAACACCCAGACAAGCCAGCCCAAATAGCTTATTCCATTGCCGATAGATCATATAGTTCTAATAGATAATCTCTTCAGGAACGACTTTATCGGGCTGCGCGCAGTAGCTTTTCATCTTCGGGCCACTGTTGTGCCTGCTGCGCACGTCCAAGAGACCTTTGGGAATGCATAAGAAGCGGCCCGCTTTTGGACTATTTCCTTCTTCTGCTTTTTCTTTTTTTCCTCTTCTTCTTTCAACCTTTCACCCCATCTCTTCATCCTTCCATTTACATCTCCTTCTTTCTTAATCCCTTTCGTATCTGATCAATCATGTCTGCTACTCCTGCTGCCCCTATTCTTGGTAAAGATGTGAGTGGTGTCGTTCAGATGGTCTTGTTTCATCTTGAGAGTGATCTCTTTGTCGATCTTGCTCGGCTAAACGCGTCTGGTCGTTGTTGTTTTTCCTTTTCCTTTCGTTTTCTTTTCTTTTTTTCTCGTTTCTTTTCTTCTTCTTGATAATCTCACAGGGACAAGAGATCACCACCGTTGGACACGACCAGTTCGGTTTCAACTCGATCGTCCCGATTGACTCTTTGAGGTCTCTTTACCTCGTATGTACCCGTTTCTTCTCTCTTCTTCCTTTAGATCTGAAACATTCTTCGATCTATCATGGTCTTGCTTCTCGTTTTTTTAACTCACAACCCGTTTTACTCTTGATCGCACACGCTCACACCCACACAGAGGTCCAACGTTAACCCTAAAGCTCACGCTTCCTCTGACCTCTACACCAACAACGCTGTTTTCGAGTATGTAGAATTTCTTTCTCGATCGATCATTTTCCTACTTCTTTTAGACTGAAACGTTCGTACTCATTTGATCCTCGTGTTTGCTTTCCTTTTCTTCTAAAAAGTGAGGACAAGCACACCGTCTCGTTCTCCACCCTCCAGCGATTCCCTCCCGTCAAGATGCTTCCTAACGCCGAGAGGAAGCGAATCCTTGTGTGAGTGCTCGTCCTGCATTAATCCTTTCCCGTCTTCTGCTGGTTTCAGCTTGGGCTAAGACAACTTTTGCTCTCTCTTATTCTTGTAGCACTGGTGGTGCCGGTTTCGTCGGATCCCACTTGGTCGATCGATTGATGATGCTCGGACACGAGGTCACCGTAGTCGATAACTTCTTCACCGGTTCCCGAACCACGGTAAGTCATCTTCCCTGCCTCCATGACACCACGCCTTGGCTCATAACATTATGGCTTGACTACAAATAGGTTTCCCACTGGGTGGGACACCCCAACTTCGAGATGGTCCGACATGATGTGGTCGAGCCCTTCATGATTGAGGTTGACCGTGAGTTTGTTTTTGAATCCATCGGATTCACTTCCTTTAGCTAATCTCTTGATCGTTCATGTCCTGTTCCCCATGTCTCCAGAGATCTACCACTTGGCCTGCCCAGCCTCGCCTCCCCACTACCAGTACAACGCTGTCAAGACCATCAAGACCTCCTTCCTTGGAACGCTGAACATGCTCGGTCTCGCCAAGCGAACCAAGGCTCGGTTCTTGATCTCTTCCACCTCGGAGGTCTACGGAGATCCCGAGGTTCACCCCCAGTACGAGGACTACTGGGGACACGTCAACCCCATCGGACCCCGAGCCTGTTACGATGAGGGTAAGCGAGTTGCCGAGGTGAGAACTCTTCGTTTGATGTGTTATAAATCCCGTTTCCAGTCACAAGCACTCCCCCAGCTCATCGTACTTCTCTTTTCTCTTCTACAGACCCTCACCTACGGTTTCATGCGACAAGACAACGTCGAGGTCCGAGTTGCCCGAATCTTCAACACTTTCGGTCCTCGAATGAACCCCTACGACGGACGAGTCGTCTCCAACTTCATCATCCAGGCCCTCAAGGGTGAGGATATGACTGTGTACGGAGATGGTTCCCAGACCCGATCCTTCCAATACGTCCACGATCTCGTCTCTGGTTTGATCCTCCTTATGAACTCTGAGGAGACCCGACCGGTCAACCTCGGAAACCCCGATGAGTTCACCATCCTCGAGTTTGCCGAGGCCGTCCGAGAGGTTGTCGAGAAGGTCCAGAAGGAGAAGGGAACCTTCACCAAGCGAGTCGACATCATCCACAAGGAGATCCCCACCGACGACCCCGCCCGACGACGACCCGACACCACCCGAGCAAAGGCCGAGCTCAAGTGGCAGCCCAACTTCACTGTCCTCGCCGGAGTCGAGGAGATGGTTAGGTACTACGACGCCAAGATGGCCGAGGGATCTATCTAGACTAAAAAAAGAATCTAGCATTCTTTTCCATCTTATTTTTTTTTCTCTTTTCTTTCTTTCTCGCTCTTTTGGTCCTTTTATAATTCCCTCTCCGGTCGGTCTTGTCTAGTGTTTGGATTTGTTTAGAGTGGACGCCATATCTGTCCTGCCCTTCTCATCATTTCTCGCCTCATATCTCTTTATCATATGTTTCGGTTATTTGGTCATATTGTTCTCTTCCAATTGAAGTAAATAGTGATGAGGCGAGAACTAGAAAGACGATCGACAGAAGGAGAAAGAACGAAGGCAATAGCGGCTCCGGAAACTTGGATCAGATTTGCTTACCTAAGCACCAATATTCCTAACGGACGACCGAACTTTTTTTTTCTTTTTTTTTTCTCCTTCCTTCTTTAATTCTTTCCGTCTCAACATCTCCACTTGAAATCATTCTTGAACGTACACACAGCTACTCTCTACCTTGACTGTCTCTGGACTTCTCCTTCTGCTTCCTTTCTTCGTATTTTAGATCCAAAAAACTCAAAAATGATGTCTCGAACATTCCTCCGAGCGGCTTCCCGTTCATGCGCCGCCACTACCACCACCACTGCTACCCCTTCGATGATCGTCCGATCGGCCAGCCGACCGCTAACCTCGTTTGGTCGAATCTCCTCAAACTCCCCTTCTTCCGTAGCATTCTCCATCAAATCCATCAGAGGATACTCTACCGATGCTTCCAAGTCTACGGAAGGATCGGATAAAGCGGAATCGTCCACCGGTGCAGAGGGTGAGGATGCCGTGGTTGAGGACCCAAAGTTGAAGGAACTTCAGACAAAAATTGAAGAGGCTGGAAAGAAGGCTGCTGAGCTCACCGTTCGTCTTTTTACAACTTTGTTCTCTCTTTCTCTCTTCTCTTTATTCTCTCCCTCTATCCTCTTCAGTTCTTCCTTGGTTTCTTTTCGCTTTTCTCTCTTTTCCTATATCAATTCTTTCCTGGCTGGCCCACTCGTTTCTTCCTCGAGTTGTTAATTCAACTAACAAACCTGATTGATGGTCACATATTTACACACATACAGACGGCGCTTCAGTACTCCCAGGCAGATTTCCAGAACCTTCAACGACGATCATCTGTCGAGCAGGATAAGGCTCGAGACTACGCTATCACTAAATTCGCTTCCGACCTTCTCTCGACCATCGATATCCTCACCTTGGCATTGAAACATGTGACTCAGCCCGTCCCGGCAGAAAACACCGAGTTGACCACGTTGTTTGATGGTGTAAAGATGACGCAGACAGAGATGTTGAAGGTCTTGAAGAAGCACGGTGTGGAACAGTTTGATCCTATGGGCGAGAAGTTTGACCCTAACCTTCACGAGGTTTGTTTTCGTCCCTTGTCTTTCTTTTCCTTTATGTTATTACCCGCCTTGTTTCCCTCATCTTTCGTTCTCCTTTTGTTTGCTAACTCGATACTGCTTTCTTCTTCTTTCTCTGTTTTATTTGAATCATCCGTAAAGGCTCTTTTCCAAGCTCCTATCCCTGGAAAGACCCCCGGAACCGTATTTGATGTCTCGTCCCTCGGTTACACCCTCAAAGGACGAGTCATCCGAGCTGCCCAGGTCGGAGTGGTATGTCTTTTTTTTTAAATCTCTCGCATTCTTTCCTTTCTTCAAAAAAAAATCAAACAAAATGGAAAGATCGATCTGATTTGATTTGGTCGTCTTTGGTTTGTGTGTGGTGTCAACAGGTCCGAGAGTAAATAATGATCTGTGATAAAGAGTCGAAAGACAAAGAAATGTAGTCATACAAAGAAATCATCCGGGGATATAACAACAAGAGCCCCTCCACCCAATTCAACCAGAACCCAGATCTAAATGGACATTTTTTTTTTCCAACAACTTGCAATGAGGAAACAGACGAAAAGATTTTTTCATAACATCTCAAAAAGAAAGAGCACAAAGTTGTTTTTTTTTCTCACTCTGTCTCTTTTCTAACTTATCCGTTTTTGGAGAAATTCAAGATGGCTTCAAAAGACAGAAGACTGAAACTAGAAGCCCAGACGAGGAGGAGGTTAAGAGTTTTAAGAAAACACATTGGATCTTTAAACACTTTCGACTTTCAAAACGCTCCCACTTATAAACTCTTTCTACACAGAAAGCCTTGCGGCCGCATCCAAGCTAGCTAGATAGAAAAGACAGCGTACACTCCTTACGAAAGACTAGCACCGACGAACTTTGCGACCCGGCAGAACCCATCTGCCGTTCGGATTCGGTGGGCCTCCTTTGTTGATGGGTCGACCCAGGCGGCCTCGAGAGTGGAGAGGGTGGTGAATCCAGGTTCTATCAAATCGTTCGGTTTTATTCAAAAGAAGATCAATCATCGAATTTTAGATGTGTCCGGGGGTAGAGGGTAGAACAAAAAGGAACCGGAAAGAAAGAGAACAAAAAACAGATGAACAAGAAATTGGACGAACGGATGGCTTCAAAGACCTTCTTCTTGGGGTTCAACACGTCCAGCGGAGTCTCATCTGATGGTTCATTCATCATCAATTTTAGACGCAAGATCGTCAGCTCTATGTCTCCTACTCTGAACTTCTACTATTGACAAGAGACCACACATATAACAGTACTCACTTTCGTACTTGGCACCCTCGAAGTAGATCCTGTCTCCAGGCTTGCTGGCCGGCGGAGGCTGAACAAACTCAATTCCGCCATCCTTACCGTCCGAGCTGGTAGCCTGTTGGTAACGACAATACACAATAGGAAGAATAAGTCTGAAGGATTCATCAAAGACAAAGTTTTTATCAAAGGAAGAAAAAGGCATCCTTACGCAGAGGACCATAGCGAAGGACTTGATACCTCGCATAGCAACTGGTTTCATGTTGGCCTATCATACGATTGATTGAATGTGAGCAAGAACGGATCTTGAAAGACAAACAGTTGAACAAGTTTGGACCAAAAGAGAAAACATACGACGACAACGATTCGCTTATCCTTGACCTCATCGATGGTCATGTAGTTGACCAACCCAGAGACGATAGTTCGAGGCTCAGCCTCTCCAACATCGACCTTCTCAACGTAGAGTGAGTCGGCATCAGGGTGCTTCTCAACCGACAAGATGTGACCGACCTGATAGACATGAGTGAAAAAAAACAAAGAAGATAGGAAAACCCGTCAGCTCTTGAGAACGAGGATCGCGCGAAAAGAACAATATGTTCAAACGAGTCGAAAACGCACTCGAAGATCAATCATGCTGGGCATAGGTCCAGTTGGCTCAGCGGCCACGACCGGCGCCTTGGGCTTCTTCTCTTTCTTTTCCTTCTTCTCCTTCTTGGCCTGTCCCTCCACAGTCTGGACGGCACCTTCAGCCTGGCCGACCACAGCGTTCTTGGCACCAACAACCGAGCCAACCACGCTCTCGGTTAACGATCCAACAGCTCCAGCAACACTTCCAAGCGCTCCCTCAGCCTGAACTTTGAGCCCGGCCAACTTGTCGGTGATTCCATCGACAGCACCCTTGGCGGCAGGAGCAGCGTCGGCAGCAACGGCCTTGGCCTCTTCCGTCGGCTTTTTTGGCTTTTTCTCTTTGGTAGCAGCGGACTTACGCTCGAGCGGAGGAAGAGCATTTACGTCAACGTTGATAGGAACAGAGTTGGCGAAAAGAGGAGCGACAGTAGGGTGAGACTGGATGTGAAGGAGGTATCGAGTGAGAGCAGGTCGGGCAAAGTGCTCGCTTGCAGGGAGAACCGACTGGAAGAAATCAGATGACGCCAGTTAGTCCTCTGTTTATTGGGTCGCAAGCGAGAGTAACGACATACGTAAGTAGGATGGAGGGAAGCGTAGGTGGCCACATCAGCGGTCGTAAGCTCTTGGTTCTGTAAGTACACGAGAGAAGGTCAGAGAAAAAGGATGGTCAAGATCAACTACTCTGGAGAAAAAGAAAAGAAGAAAGGCTAGCAACGAGAAGAAGTTCTTACAAAAAGGTAGGTCAAAGGCGTGATCTTCTTGTTACTACCGTCGATTAAGAGATACAAGATCAAAAGATCGTAAGCTCAGTATCCGATTTGATCATACCCATCCTGACGAGTCTCAATCAAAACGAAAACTTAAGACTCACAGCTCGTCGAGGTCATTGATCTCTCCCTGCTTAGCGGTAGCGACCCACTGGTCGACCTTGTCCTGATCCTTGGACGGAGGAGGTAAGACCTGGATGGCCTGGGTGACAATCTCGGAGACGTTGATAGTGGTCGACATGAGTCTGTTTGCTATAAAGGAAGATGGTCTGTAGATTCTTTGGCTGAAGAGCGATCTAGGGAACATGCAAGAGAGCAGTAGAAAGTTGATCTGGCGTGTGAGTAAAAAACCAGGAACAGGGTTGGGTAACCGTATAGTGTAACATGCTGTGTTACGGTTAGTCACCGAATTCAACATTTATCAAAAGCTACAAGTTTCTATTACAAGCCATCCTTTCCACTCTCTCCCTCAGATTAATCTACAGCCTTTCAAGATAGTGTACGTCGTCGCAAGCTTGTAACTTGGCAGCAGCTTGTTCAGGGGTGAGATCACGCTGAAATGGAACCAAATGAGCAAATATCGAGTCAGCCAAAGCGCTCATAGTTCGTGCGAACGTGATATCCATACAAAGAAGAAGAAGAAAAAGAAGAAGCATCATACCTGAGATTCAGAAAGCAACTCGAAGCTTCATTTTCGATTTCAACAACAAGAAGAAAGTGTCAGCTTGACCTCCTACATATAACGAGATATAACAATGAACGTTGCTCACCCGACAGCAAACTTCCTGACACTCGCGCTTCTTAGCAAAGGCGGGTAGTACAAAAAGTGTAATTGCGAGACGTCATCCTTGTTTTCCGCTTTCAATCTAGCCGCATATCGAGGCGAAGGTGATCTAGTTGAGTCACACAATGTTATTCAGAGGATGGAGGCGTCTTGTCAGCTTCAGCGTGAACAAAGAGAGGAAGGTAAAATATATAGACAGATGTTGTAGCTCTTACTGGTGAACCCCCATCGAGTAGGGGAATGGGCAGCTATAACATAAATCATGATATGGGAACGATTAGCTACTTAAATCTTGTAGCTATACATGAGGTAGGCTAAGATGAGAGAACACTTACCTGAAAAGGTTGTCGTACTTGACAAGTAACGTTTTTGTTACGTTGGCCAAGCTCTCGACCTCAGTTTCCGTCAACTCTGCAAGGGATCTAATCCGTCGTCGCAGAGGGAGAACTGATCGATTGCATTGGGAAATTAGGACAATCGAAGTTAGAAAAGTTCCAATCAGAAGCACAACACGTATAGTGAAAAATGTTTGACGAACCCATGGTCTCATAAGGCCATACCGCCCAGAACGGAACAACCACTACCCAGTCTTCGTTCTGGGCAATTCTGAAAGGCGAGACGATCAATTTCAAAGGAGAAACCCCGCATCGAAAGCTTAGCCTCTTTATCGTGCAATTTGCGGAGAAGATGTATGGAGACAAACGTACACTCTTTCTTTCTTCTCGGCCTCGAGCATTGCGTAATCTAACAGAAGACACTGTCCTTTCTTACTCTCGGTCTCAGAATACTCCTTGAGTGATTTTAAGACTACAGCAGGCTCGGTAGGGATGTAAGAGAGAGACCATACTTGGCCGTGAGGATGAGGATTGGAAGCGCCCTTGAGAAGCAGGAAACGAAAATAAATGTCAAGATCAATGCTACATCTCGTTTTCTCAAGAGTCATAAAAAGTGACAGATACGAACCATCATTGACCCTCGGTTCTATGTAGTCCGGAATATGAGTCTGTCAGTTTGATGCATTGCTTAGAACACACAACATTCCAGATATGTCGCGAAACAGCATTTTACACGAACCTCAAAGATTTGTACATATTCCACCTTGTCTTCCTCTTTGGCCTTGGATTCCCAAATCTCGGTCCATCCTCTGATTACTCCCTCGATCTCTTTCTCGTTCATCTTAGCAAGAGTTAGATCGTGCCTAGGAGAGAAGCAGATCACGTCGCAGTTTCCTCCGACGGGTTTCATCTCAAAGAAATTGGAACCTGATACAGCCAAAGCAGATTTGGGAGAGATCGTGGGAATCGGAGGAGGAAGCAGAGCTTGGAAGTCATTCGTGAACCGCTAAGACGAGAAAGGTTGTGAAAGGTCAATGTCTGCCTCCACTGAAGGACGATAATATGCACCGGTCTAGACTCACATAGACGCCGGGGTACTGATCATTGATACCCCCGCCCATTCGTTCATTCCCGGGACAGAGGTAACATTTCTCATCGTACTCCGGTAGCTTGTCCACAGCGGGGGGATCCACTTGGCCTAACCATGGGCGTTTGGTTCTGTACGAAATCGAGATAAATAAGTCATCAAAGGGTATAAACAATTATGAAGATGAATAACCGAGTAAACGGTCGAACCGGTGGGGAGATACCAATACATGGCTCTTGGTCAGAGGATTGTCTGATGTTTGACATCAGGAGAGAAAGTCACTATTAGCCTCAAGTATGGTAGCAGAAAGAGAGTCTCAGACTTGACCAAAAACATACATCTCCTGTGAGGATGGTCTGATGGGTTGAATTCCATTTGAGTAAGTATTGGGATGCTTTGATGGATGGTTGAACGAAAAGCAGATGGTGAATGAGAATAAATAGAGTGACGATGAGATATGATGGAGAGATGAACGGGTTTTCAATAAAAATCAACTCCGAGTCAAAGATCTTGAGTCGGTCTCGCCTCGACTCGGTTCGAAGGTGAAGATCATCCTAATTTAGCCATATGATCTCTTCGTAATTTTACCTTCAATTGGTTCTTGCGCTCAACCCGTTGAACCCGAATGATATTCTTCTTAGATCATTTTGGGTTCAAAGGAAATCTCATTTGATATATATGATTGTGTCGACCTGCTTTGGTATTCTTCGATCGTCCGAAAAACCGTTTTCTTGATTGAATTGTTCGTACATCACACCTACTCTTCATACCCGCCTCGGCCTTCAATCTCCATCGACAATCTCTCCTTCAACACTTCGACTCCCCATTGAACTACTTTTCGTTCCTTCTTGCCTTCTACACCGACAGTATCGAGCCAGCTATCTCCAGCCATGCTTGTGGTCAACAAGTACAAAAGTCCTTCACAGAGGGAAGGCAAATTGGCGACCTTCATAATGTGTTGTTCTAACGGAGAAGCCGCCGGTTCTGATAACGATCCAGGCAAGAGAAGCACAGGCGATGCCGTCTGGGTCGATAAGATCAGTGCGGTAACCAAGTGAAAGAAGAACAACTCGGTCTGCGGTCGAAGTGCTGTAAAGTTGACGGGCTGAGAAGGAAATCAAGATAAGCGGATGTAGAACGAACGTGTTCTCTGAACCTTATAAAGAAAGACCCGAGAACGATGAAATTAAATCGAGAATGCACGACATACCTTGAACAAGGCTAACGTGGCTCCCTCTTTGGCTATACACCATCCATAAACCTTCGCCCAATTTCTGATTTGCCTCACAGGAACCTTCTTCTTGCCTGTCTTGGTACCCTTGTGAGCTTGGACGATAGCCGCACCACCGACATCGCCTTCGCCCATCTCTCGGAGAAAGTCCCATAGGCTGTACTGGAACGTAAACTTATGGGTATGTAGGGAAAGGAGGTGCGAAAGGACAAGTGTATAGAATGGATTGTAGATCTTTTCCTATATACATTTGTTAACAGTCACATACATATCAGAAAGAAAACATACGTCAGGCTAGGTTCAACAAGGCTATAGAAGAACCCAATGAGCGGAAAAAGAAAAGAAAAGGAGGGACTAACATTTCCACTGCAATGTAATAGAACTCGAACAATCTCTCGTTGCTGGACATCGGTCAGTCCTAGTTGCAGCAATTGATCATGAGCGTCCATAAAGTCCTAAAAATTTCGTGGAATAAGAATGAAAGTATGTTCAATATAGTCACTCAAAAATACAAGTAAAGAAGAAAGAAAAAAGTCAACGAACCGAGCTTCCCATGATGGTCACAAATACTCTCCGTCGGATATCCGTGTTCATCCCCTGTTTCCTCGCAAGTTGCAATAGTTCATCCTCCTCCAGCGTGTTCTCCTGAACGACGGTTTGCTTCTTAGTCTCTTGTCGATCCACCAGTGGATTGCCTCTCCAACCAGCACCAACAAGCCACCATTTTCCTTTTGTGTCGGCTGAGAGTAGATCTGAGAGCGACACTCGCAGAGGTTCGTGCGCAAGGACTTGTGTATATGGGTGAAGCAAAAAGATGAGCCAATTGATGAAAGGAAGATGAAATACTTAATCAAAATATTCAGACCTACCAGCTTTCTTCTTGGCAAGACCGTTCAAGAACTTTTTCATCCGCTGCGTAGCTTCCGCCGAAGCTTCACCCCCTGGAGCAGCTTTGACTCTGTTGTTCTTCAGATTTGTCAAGGTCTCAAGCATGTACTTTGTTCGAGAGTTCAAATCGTCAGGATTGATTCCAGCGACTTTTTGTTGAACGATCATGATGATATCTTTCAACGCAGTGGGGTCGTCCTGTCGAAGTTGAGGTCCAGCATCTAATTGTGATCGAGATTCATATGACTTATAAGTGTTTGTTCTTACAAACCATGAATAGTCCAAGAACGGACGATACAGAAAACGATAAACTGGGAAACTCACTTCGGACAATCTTCAACAGCCCTTCGACGCCCTCTTCCTTATTCAATCCACTGTCCAAAAACCTTCTGACGAGATCGTACATCAATACGCTCGATACCACTTGGAAGTTGTAAAGCTCGGCCAGAAGAGTGATCAGGTTCAGACCTTGCTTTCCAGCTGGAGAGCCGTCGTCATCCTCCACTGGAGGTGCAGGGGTGGGGTTTGAAAGGTGGTTGATAAGCTGGGTGACGAGTGTCTGTACGAGGTTGGCACCTGATTGAGAAAAGAAACGGATAAAATATTCTCAGTCAACATACAAAAACAAGCAAAGGTCTGAAAACCAAATGATCAGGCGGAATACCAACCGAAATCGACACCCATGATCTTGTAGAGACCAGCGACAAGAGCCGCGTAGAGAACAACGAATGATCCCAACAGATTGGCATGAGAAGAAATTGTCTCGAGAATCAACGTTGTCAAAGTTGTCGTCACATCTTTGTACAAAAGAGGGCGTTGTCGTATGGAAGGAGAGGGAGAAAAAAACATATGTCAACCAAAGGTCAAAAGATGGTAAACACAATTGAGGTAGATGTACGAACCGTTTCGGGGATGTTTCCTATAGAGTGCCTCTATTTCTCCCAGAATGCCTTCAATATTACTCTCTCCCAATCTATTCAACAGACCTTTACCCGCTTTAGTCAATTTCAACCTTTCTTCCCTCCTCTGCACACTCTCCTCACTATCTCCCTGAGCGACAGATTCGGCCAACATCCTAGCTCTAAGCGCAGGAGGGATATACTTTCCTCCAGGAGCAGCGGTAGCACTGGCAGGAGTAGAATTGGAGACAGGAGGTGGGGAGGAAGATGGAAGGTGGAAGTGAACTTGTTTGGATCCTGAAGTCGGCTCTTCTGTTTCTTCCTCTTCATTCTCCTCCTCTTCCTCTTCTGACGAACTTGTTTCGTTGACTTCAGACGATGCATCCTCTTCAACGGGTGAGATCCCCTTCCATTCGGATGTGTCTTCCGCGTAGCTCACTAACTCTGGGGCTTCATCGTCCGACTGTTGCAAGAATCGAGAATTGCACGTCAAGATTCACGATATGAGTGATTCGATCTAACAGTAGCAACGCTCCGTCATCAGAAACTTCGAGTAACATACCATGTCTTCTCCATTCATCTCCTCATCGTTTGTCCCGTTCATGATTTCGTCGTCACTACTCGCAAGTCCCAGCTCTTCTTCTTCCAACCGATCCAAATCATCCAAAAGATCATCCAATCCATCATCTCCTTCCCCTCCATCCTCCTCTCCGAGCTTCTTCTTTTTGTCTTTGCCTACAGGCCCCCTCCGGCCTCTACCTAGGTGATACTCGAGCCAAGCGATTTCATCGTCTTCGTTCTTCTCCGCAGTCGAGATCTTTGGCTTCTTTGACCCCGAGGCCTTCTTGGAAGAAGAAGAAGAAGAGCCAGAGAGAAGCTTGGAAAGTGGTGTTGATGAAGGAAGTTTCTTTCGGGTGGTTGCCGGAGCATCATGTGATGGATCTTCGGAATCGAGAGTGCTTCGCTTTCGTTTTGAAGACGATGAGGATGCAACCGTTTCTTCCGGAGCTGCTAGTTTGGGTTCCGACCGGGTAGGTGTAGGAATGGGTGCAGAAGCAGAAGCGGGCGTAACGCCGGGAGTGTTGCCAGATGGACGACTCTGGCTTGGACCTCGAGCTGATTTTTTTTGGTCTCGTTCAGACTTTCGTTCAGCTTTTCGACCTTTCGAGCCATTCCCTCGTTGGGCGTTCAGAACCTCTGCGTGTGATACATCCGTTCGATTGTAGTTCACCAAGATTCAAGCCAATGCCGTGAGTTGGAAGCCGGATGGAAAACGAAATATGCGAATTTAGAGAAGAAGAAAAAAAGGAAGAAAAACAGAAGGAGAAGGAGAAAGAAACGAACCTTGTCCACCATCGATCTGCTCCAGAATCCCTTTGGGGAGAAACGTCGTTCGATCTTCTCTGAAAGCCGGTCGAGGTCCAGCGTTCCGAGTAACGGTATAACCACTACCTCCTCTTCCTCCTCGGCCACCGCCGCCGCCGCCGCCACCACCACCTCGGCCACCTCTATGATTCCCTCTTCCAGACATGTATCTAAAGTTTTATAGCGTATCAAATGAAAATGTGACCCGGAGAATGAAGTATACGAGCTGTCTGGAAAGACCCTAGTAGCTTGGTTTTGCAGCACACACGCTCTGTGTAGCACGGACAACGTTCAAGGTAATTTCTGAAAATGACGGGTCAATCCCAAAAAGTTGAGAAGCGATACAGTCACGTGCTAAACGCGTGCCACATGCTCTTGTTCCACTCTTCCAGCGCCATAAACAAACTCAAACCAAGAATGGAAGACACGATGTCTAGAATGCTAATCGAACCACTCATTTGAATTTTCAGACAACTACAGACTTTTTTCTCTATCTAATTGATTGGAAATATGAAAGTACAATCCAGAATTGGTCTTCGGTTCTACTCGTCGTCACCATAATCTCCGCTAGGTCGTCGGATGACCTGTTCAGCCTCGCCGTTTCGGCTGACAGGCTCATATCCCCGAGCTGAAGTTCGAATGGCGTTTAAAGGATGGTCCTCCTCGACCTCTCGAGGGGCGTACGGAAGATGAGAGCGTGGGTGAGAAAGAGGAGGATAGTATCCTCGGTATGTGACATATGCCACAGTAAGACCCAGAATAGAACCGACCTATGGATGTTTGTATACCCGACATGTGGTCAGCACGAAAGAAAAGACACGATCCGGACGAGACGTAATTAACGAGCGAATACGTACAGTCACATCAGTCCAGTGGTGCCTGTTATCCATCGTTCGACTGACGGCGACCATCGCTCCTCCCAAAAGCGGGGCGAAAGCCAGCCACGCCTTAGACTGATGTCCTCTGACAGAAAACAGGTGAAGCTTTCCAGCAAGATAGAACGAAAGAAGTCCTAATCCAGCGAACGACAACGAACTGTGACCAGAGGGGAAACTCTTGTGACCGTCCGCAAGAACGAACTGGTTGGTCTGGGTACAAATAGTCACGTTGGAGAGTCCATACGGATGGGCATCATGAGAACCTAGAAGGGATATGCGAAAACGAATTGCAGAGCAAGCAATGATCAGAAACTTGCAGAAAGGAGGGATCGATCAGGTGTCAAAAGCACGCAAGGAAGACACACCAAGGACAGGTTGGCATCCTATATGATTGGATCATTTGAAAGACGCGTTTGGTCAGATTCACAACATCATTTCAGGGAAACGTCCAGAAGGTCTAGGCGCTTACGATCTATGAAATCCGGTCGAGGTCGACCGACAGCAAGCTAGCAACATAAAACGCGTCAAAGTCAGCCCCGATAGTCCTTCTGGGCGTTCACTCGCTACTTGTGTTTCAGTAAAACTGACCTTGATGATCTGAGTGATCAATCCAGACACAGTCCAGCTCATCACGACCGAGAGAACAGAGTTGTGGATATCCCTGTGAGACGAGATGCTAGTGTGAGCGGTGGTTTCTTGTATGTCTAGAAGTGTAGAAGAAGGTATTGGAAGCGCACCAGGGATTCTTCATGATGAATGATGAGATCAACAATACCGAACACAGAGGAAGACCGAGGGAGATAACAAACAACATGTTGGGCTGCAAACAGATTTGATGCAGATAGAGAAGGAAGTGATTAGCAAACAAATGGTTAAACCATAGTAAACCACCCAATCTCAAGTCTCCGAAGGATGAGATAAAACACATACAGGAACGCGCTCGCTTTATGAGTTGAAGGGAAAAGATGAAAGAGCGTCAGCTCGAGGTACCTCCGATGATCTATTGGTCAACCTACTCAAGAGGTAGGTCAATTGATTGGTGAATAAAGACACTTACTGAACAGCAAAAGTGTGTTGAATACTGATGTCTGAATCGAGCGAGAATTCTCTCTTATGACCATCAATCTTGTTCATCCAGACGAACACCAACCAAAGAAGTACGGCCAGGGCCCAATCAGCTCCGTAGGATAGTACAACCTCCCGGAGGGTAATTTTATGATGCTCGGCCGATTGGTCATCATTAGGCCGACGTCGAAAGAGGGGAAGGAGAGGCATCTTTGTGTTTTTTTATCTATAGGTGTGTTGAATGGTCGCGCTAGGGACTGAAAGTGAAGGTGAAAGAAGAGAAAGAAAAAGAAAAAAGAAGAATTGAGATGAGAGTTGAAGATGAGAACAGATCAGTCATGTCTCTATACCCTATGGCTGATCTCTTGGCGGAGTCTAGTTGATTAGGAAAACGGAGAGCTTTTTACTATAACTTTTTTGCATTTTTTTCTAATGTAAATATTTTATCGTCATATTTTATCTCTCGACATTTCATTTCATCCTTTGCTTACTCTCAACGCAAGTTTTCTCTTTCCTTAATTGATTGGTCGGTCGGTCAATCAATCAATCAATCAACCAACCAATTCACCTATCAATCACTCGGACAAGGTCCCTTACTCGACATGCCTCCTCCGTTCCATCAGAACAAACCTCGAGGAACGTACTCGAAACCTTCAGATACCACCTCGACCGTCGGTCCTTCAACCGCTCGACCGTTCGATCCTGCACGCTCTCGGAGACATGCCGACCGAGGGAATCCTCAGGCTCAGAACCATGCCCCGACAGCACATAAGCCCAAAGCGCTTGCGCTCTCGACCTCAGACCATCAGACCTCGCTGTCGTTAAAGGGACAGCCATTCCCTAATCCACCACCGACCAGACAGGCGTACCCTCATCTGACGAGGCTCGACCTGACGGATGTTCAGGGTGGATTGGAAGGAGTAGGTGCTGGCTGGATAGGTAAAGAATGGGGAAGTCAATTGACCTGGTTGGGTCTGGGAGGATGCCATGGGCTTGGTCAGATGGGTGAAAGAGCATGGGATGGGTTTGAGAACCTTACGGGATTGGTCGGTGCGTTCTGTTTTCGACTCTCCTCTCCTAAATTCGGAAACGGTATGATATGTGCAAGACTGATGGGTCTGTCTGGTTTTGTCAAATAGTGTTGAACGTACCAGGATGCAACCTGAACAAGATTCCTGAACAGTTTTCCAAGCTTAGCTCGCTCAAGGCGCTCGTCGCGATTCATAACAAGCTGGTCACGTTGGATGACTCGGTCGTTTCTCAATGGTCTCTTTTGAATTCTCTAAGTACGTAGGGTGTGACGTCTATCAAGCGTGGGTTTTGCAATCGAATTAACCACTAAACCTTTGTCCTTTGATTTGAAACAAAAAAACAAACAAAAAAACAAACAAAACAAACGAATGACGAAACAGTCGTGTCACATAACCCGTTGAGATCGTTACCGTCCTCGCTCGGAGGTCTCCCTATGCTGGCAAAATTATCCGCGTCGAACGCAGAACTGACAAGCTCTGGATTGCCCGACCTGTCAGCACTACCATACCTCCGAGTTCTTTCACTCTCTCATAACACAACCCTTCGAGAGTTACCCGGACATTTCGCTCGATGGGGAACCGGTACCCTACCTTCTTCCGATCGTGCGGGCGGCAAGTTTGGCCAAGGTAGAAGAGGTGATGGATTGGAAGTTATCGAGCTAGGAGGATGTGGAATCGATGAATGGGCAGCATTAGAAGCTGGCTTGGCCGGTCTCGAAGGTTTGCGAAGTCTAGGGCTGAAGGGATGTGGGGTGACGTTGGTTGAGGGTTACAAAGACCAGGTTCGTGTCCAAGCATATATTCACGCTTTCATCTTGTGTATCTTTGACAAAACAAAGAGACTGACACTTTCTTCTTGTCACAATGCGCGCGGCTATCACTTTAACGATCATTCTGGGGTGGGACCAAAAATAAAAACAAACCGGATGCATACAATCACAGATAACTCAACTTCTCCCATCGCTTCAGATTCTCGATAACCAACGGCTGATCGAGCGAAAGAACAAAGGAATCTTGCCTGTTCCTAAAGCGCGAGCTCGTCGGGAGCCGCGGGCATTCCAACCTACAGGTGCGAATGCGTATTTCACCTCTGGCGATCGAGCGCCTGTTGAGCCTCAGGGAGAAGACGCCACTGCCACCGAGGCCGAGGTTCAGGACGCCACGGCCGTCGTGGAGGAGAGTAAACCTGAAGGGAACGGATCCGAACCGATTGGCGCACAGGAAGGAAAGAAGAGAAAACGAAAGCCGCACTCAGCAGCAAAGCAAGGAAACCCGACCGACGGAGAGCAAGTGGGAGGTCGAGAGGAAGGTGTTCTTTCAGAAAACAAGAAACGTAAGCGGGCCGGCCGTTCTGGACAGCCGGCGGAGTCTGCACTCGCATCTACGCCTGTACCCGAGACGGACTCCTCGACAGAAGCCAAGGCTCCGGCCAAGCAGCCGGAGGAAGACAAAGACACAGCGTCAAACCCCACCGGCCAGACAATCGGAAAGGCCAAGAAACCTCAGGTTAAATCAGAGACGTCGGTTCTCAAGGTGATTCAGGTCAAGGAAGCAAAGAAAAAGGTCCAAAAGAGACAGAATCTCGACTTGAAGCAAGTCTTCGGCTCTGTTGGGCCAGCGCAGAAAGACGGGAAGGATGATGGCGATGGAACTGAATCTGGCACCGGGCTGGGTGTTGGTGGATGGGACGATTGAAATGTATTTCCAATTTGTTTGCTCTTTCTAGCCGAGAAAGAACGTCTTGTCCTTTCAACTCGGTACAGGAATGTAGAATAGGAGAAAGATAACGACAAGATAATGGTTCTTGCAAGGGGAGAAACAATAAATTCATAACTGAGTCATCTATAGAGTGGATAGAAAAGAAGGAACCAAAGAAGCTAAGGGGTTTGAATCAGAAAGCGGAAACGAATATCAAGGTGCAAAAAGAGACACCTTAGAGAGCCTTGCTGGCTTGAATCTAAAGAACAGAGTGAAACAGAATGATTGCTCAGTCAGCAAAAGAAGAAGCGAGTGCTCAAAAGAGAACAATCAAACGTGTCGTGTGAATCTCGGAAACGAACCTCCTTGCCAGTCTTTGCGATCTTTTCGGTTACCGTTTCAAACGGAGGGAGCTCCTGCTCGCCTGCAAACACCTTGACGGTCTGGGACTCCAAGTTGACTTCGAACTGGGAGGCTGTAAGGTCGGGATGCACGATATGAGGTCAAGATACTTGGTGAGGTAGCGAGCAAGAGAAAAAGTAAAGAAAAAAGAAAAAAGAAAAAAGAAAAAAGAGAAAGACGAACGAGGAACAATCTTTGTAAGCGCTCGGGTGATAGCTCCGGAACAACCTCCACAAGTCATCTTGACCTGGTACTCGTATTTCTGTTGGCCAATCAGTTCCATCCACACATGCACACGGCGGCAACCACCCGGGATGAAGGTCAAGAAGAACAAATCGTGAGTACTTGACCGATGGTTTGATTTGGTTTCTTCTCTTTTCTTCTCTTTATGATCAACACTTCTTCTTCTTCACGTAGAGAACGTATAGGAAAGGAAAGAAAAAGAAAAGAAAAGAAAAAGAAACACGAAAAACTCACAACTTCGGCTGACTGATCGCGAGATTGAGCAATAGACCGAAAGATGAGTATGCTGAGAAAGACGACATATGTCTATATGAACATCAAATGATTAACTGACAGACATGCTTGAATGACCTGACTGATTGATTGAGTGAGTGATTGATTGAAGAAACACGAAAAGCAAAAAAGAAAGAAAGTTAAAAAGACAAAGACAAAGGGTGAAAGAAAGATTGCAAGGCAATAGACAGGATTCAAGGTTATAGAAAATGAGGACGACTAGGTTAAAGAGAGATGGTCCAATAGAGTGGGATCAATGCGCAGCGGACCTATCCGGTTACTTTACTGGGCAAATCTCACTGCGCATTTCTTGTAGATCACGTGGTTTCTCTGTTTGGGTGTGTCGCGCGGGCGCGTGTGTGAGCGCGAGTGTGAGTGTATGTATATATATATATAGATACATATGACGCGTGTGTCACCTTGACAGTCTCTCCTTGGTTACAACACTCTTTGAACTGTGTAACCCTAAGAAACGTTCAATAGAATCTCGTCTATCCGGCTTAGGCTTCAAGTATGAAACAAGTCTAGCGTCACTCTTTCCTTTTTTCTTTTTTTTTCTTTTTTTTTTTTCTTTTTTTCTTCACCTCATACTTTGTACTTTCGCTTTACCCTTGTTCCCATTGCCTATCCTTCAATCTTTTCGTCACCCACGGCAAACCAAACCTAGAGTCATCTTTGGTCATCTGTCTTTTTCAAGGAAGAAATCGTAAACCCGCGTCCATCTCGTTCCCAACATTCCGTCCAAGTCAAGCATCAAACCGATCATAACCAATTACCAAGAAGGAAGACATATAATCAGCAATGGCTCACCATGGTCCAGTTAACGGTGTCAAGATCACTGGTAAGTTTTTTTTTATTGAATTAAATTAAAATCATTTTGTATCTTTTTTTGTCTTTGGGTTTCTTCTTCTTGTGATAGAATCCACTGAAAAAGAAACATAGAAAAGGTGGGAATGTGTGATGAAGGGTACATGAGAGTGTGATGGCTCAGGATTTGTGATGGAGAATGAAAGAAAGAAAGAAAGAAAGAAAGTCGATGATGAGATGGTGTGAATGTCTGTTCAAAGACACGAAGGGAAACGATATTAGGGTGATAATAAAAAAGAAACCCAAGAAATCAGAAGGGTTGATGATAAGAGAAGAAAAGAGAAAAGAAAAGGAAGGAGATGGAATGGATTGAAATTAACATGGTCATGTTGATGAAGGAAACAAAAAAAAAGGCTTCTTCTCTCTCATTAGAGAGAAAACAACACGAAGGACGGCGTCCTTTTTTTTTTTTTTTTTTTTTTTTTTTT